>CAUYRH010047351.1:0-17097 GCA_963574655.1 Perodicticus potto
AGTTCAACTGAGTGCCAAGTCCAAAAGAAACCTGAACAGCTCACAGGTAAGGCCTTTCCAGTTTGCAATCTCACTGCTGCTGCAGCCACGGCTGCTGGCAGGATTAGACGGAACGAACACACGCAAGCACTTGCCAGATCTCCACTGCTTTTGCCTTCCTCGGGGGTCCAGAAGTCTCATGCTGTTTCCCTATGTCCCCAAAGGGATATTTCTGGGCAGATCTCGCCAGCCAGAGATGCCTGAATTCTTCTCTCCCCAGTCTCACCGTGCCCAGTTGCAAGGAAGCTGTTACTCGGCCGCCATCTTGGCTCCTCCTTAGGAAACTTTTTAATATTAACTCAATCTCATTACTCTGTATCGGTCTATTCAGATTTTCTATTTTGTCCTGATTCGATCATGATAGATTATATGTCTCCAGGAGTTTATCCATTTCCTCTAGGTTGTCTGGTTTGTTAGTCTCTGATCATTTTGTAAATATATAGGTCAAAGAAATATATCTCTGGTATGAGTTGTAATATCTTTTTTGTTTCTGATTTTATTTCATTTTCTCCCTTTCTTTCTTGCTTAGTCTAGCTAGCAGTTTGTCGATTTTATCTTTTCAAAGACAAACTTGTATTTCACTGATCCTTTGAATTATTTTTAGTCTCTATTCCATTTAGTTCTTCTCTGATCTTATTATTTATTTTCTTCTACTAATGTTAGGTTTGGTTGGTTCTTGAAATTCTGATTCCTTGAAGTTCATTGTTAGATTGTTTATTAGAAATATTTCTACTTTTTGATGTAGGCGTTTATTATTATAAATTTCCCTCTAAGGGCACTGTTTTTTCTGTATCCCACATGTTTTGATATGATGTGTTTCAATTTTCACTTGTTTCAAAAAATTTTTTTCCTCCTTAATTTTTTTCCTTGGCCCAATAGCATATAGGATCATGTTATTCAATTTCCATGTATTTGTTCTCAAAGTATTTTTGTTATTAATTTTTACTTTTATTCCACTGTGATCTGAGAAGGTACTTGATGTGATTTTGACTTTTTTTAATTTGTTGAGATTTCTTTTGTGTCTTATCCTGAAGAATGTTTTACATGCTGAAAAGAAGAATGTGTATATTGTAGCCATTGAATAAAATATTCTATAAATATCTGTTAGATTCATTTGGTTTATGATACAAGGTTAAGTGGAAAATGCAGCCATGCTATCTAAATATAAACATATGTATATACACACAATGAAGACAACTAGATTTTAATTTTCTCGATACAAAGAAATGATAAGTGTTTGAGATGGGGGATAGGCTACTCATTTTAATTTAATTATTACACATCGTATACATAGTATGTATAGCAAAACATCATCCTGACCCCATAAGTATGTACAACTACTATGTCAATTAAAAATAATAATTTAATTTTTTAAAAAAGAAAAATGTACACTAAAAGTTAACTGTGGTTATTTCTGCAGTAGGATTAAAGGAACATTATATTCTCTTCCCTGTACTTTCCTATGTCTGCAATTGTTTTTGCAATGAATTTCACATCATATTAAGGATGTTAAAGTTCTTTTTTAAAAATTCAAAGCAAACCCAAGAAAGCCATAGGAAACTCATAAATATGACAGGTGATCACAGCCAAGTGATACGTGGCTATTTATAACAGAGCCAAACTCCCTGGTTAGAAAGAATCAAATGAAAAGGCCAGAAGGTGGCTACAGCAACAGAGGAAAGAGGTACCAGATCCCAAATGAGTAGATCCAAGAAGCAAGAGCTGTGGAAGCAAATTGAACTCAGAAATGTTAAGTGAGGTGCAGGAGCAAGGATTCAGGGGCTGGGCATTTCACATTAATTTCCTGGGACAGAATTTAGACTAGTGCCTCTTTGAAACTCTAAGGTCCGCTTCTTCTGGCATACTTTCAAACATCTTACTGATAGAGCTTAGTATCCAAAAATCTGCGTATCTTCCAAGAAAGGCATTTTTAATGCCTAGATATTTAAATAGTAGTAACAATAGCAGACATTTATTGCATGCCTATTGTATATCATACGCTGTGTCTTCACACTGTGCTGAAAGCTTGATATGCTTTAAAGATATTATCTCAGGCGGGGCACAGTGGCTCACACCTGTAATACTAGCACTCTGGGAGGCTGAGGCGGGAGGATCACTTGGAGCTCAGAAGTTCAAGACCAGCCCGAGCAAAAGTGAGACCTAATTTCTGCCAAAAATAGAAAAATTAGCCAAGAGGGATAATGGCGGGTGCCTGTAGTCCCAGCTACTTGGGAGGCTGAGGCAGGAAGAGCCCTTGAATCCAGGAATTTAAGGTTGTTGTGAGATAGGCTGACACTAGGGCACTCTACCCAGACTGACAAAGGGATACTCTATGGGGGGGGAGGGGAGGGGAGAGGAGGGGGAACAGAAAGGAGGGAAAAAGTGAGAGAGAGAGGGAGAAAGAAAAAAAAGAAAGAAAGAAAGAGGGAGAGAGGGAGAAAGAGAGTGGGAGATAAAAACAAAGAGAGAGAAAGAAAGAAAAAGAAAGGAGGGAGGGAGGAGAGGGAGAAAGGAAGAAATAAAGAAAGAGGGAGAGTGGGAGGGAAGAGGTTAGGAAAGAGGGAGAAAGAAAGCAAAAGGGAAGGAAGGAAGTGAGTGGGTGAGTGAGAGGAAGGGAGGAAGAAAGAGAGAGAGAAAGAAAGAAATTACCCAACTCATATAACTACATATTGGAGGAGCCAGGTGTCTAACCAAGGTCAGCTCAACTCCCTGTGGTCCTAACAACCTCATTACTGTTCATTGGCTAATTTGATGTGGCTGTTGATATTTTCTGAGCTTCTTTTTAAAGCATTTCAATGTGAAAGTTGTCAGAATCAAAATGAAGTCATTTATTATTTTTTTAAAAACTTGACATAGCTGAGGAAGGCCGCAAAGAGACGGATTCTTAGGCATAAATGTCATGTCAGGTAACAAAAAGTATCACAAAAGATTGCAAAGACTGCAACCTTATACAAAGGTGATCACAACCTTACACAAGAAATATTCTCCAAGGACATTTGCCTAAAAACTGTCCACTGGCATCACCTTTATCATTGATCCTTGTAGCCAAGGATAATTATCTCAAAACAATTATGTAAACCTCCTCATTTTTCCATTAAAAATGGAAATTTGTTACTAAATGTAGAATATAAATGTATGAACACCTTAACTAAAAAAATGACATAAAGGCTATGTTAACCAGTTCGCTGAAAATATTTCAAATTATATATAAAACTAGCACATTGTACCCCATGATTGCATTAATGTACACATCTATGAGTTAATAAAAATAAATAAAAATGGAAATTTGTTTTTCTTTTTGCCTTCCTTTACTTTCATGACTAGATTGACACATGTATTCCCACTATTACGCCCTTTTCCCAAATAGATACAGGTGTCCCAAAAGTTGTCTCTAAAGTTGCCATACATAGAGAAAGTGAGGAATTATAGTTATATGTGCCTTTATTTATGAAATATTCATTACAAAACTTTATAAAATATTTACAAAATAATTCTCTACCTTTTGACCCCTCTATAAAATTTTGTAATTTCATGACGACTTTAGGGGATGACTTTTGGGACACTTTGTAAACTAGGTAATGTGAAAGGGATAAATGTTTGTAAATACACATTTTTCTGTAATTTTATATTTTATAAGTTATGTTATATTAAGCAATGGATAGTCATTAAGTGTCTGAGTCATTTTCAAATAAGATAAACTGAAACGTAAATTTCTTTCCATGAATGTGTTTGTTCTAAGCTTCTTTCATCATATAGAAAAACTAAATACATGTGGATCTATTAATATACATAAAAATAATGTTATGAAAAACATGTTTTTATAATTATAAAGACATCTGTAAAATACTAATATGTAATAGTTCAAACTTGCTAAAACTTAAGGTTACTAAGATATAAAATTCTAATTAATATATTTCTGGTATACAAGGTATACAAAAGAAATCTGGTTTTGATAAGAAAAACTATAAGAAAGGCATACAAGGCTGGATGTGGTGACTTACCACCTGTGATCCTAGCACTTGGGAGACTGAGAGCCGAGGTAGGCAAATCACCTGAGACCAACCTGAGCCAGGGCGAGAGCCTTGCCTGTCAATATAATAGCCAGGTGTTTGGCAGTTGTGATGGGTGCCTGTGGTCCGAGGCTATAGCTAATAGGGAGGCTGAGGCAAGAGATGGCTTGAGCCCCAGAGTCTGAGGTTGCTGTGAGTTATGACATCACAACACTAGGGTGACAAAGCGAGGCTGTCTCAAAAGGAAAGGAAAGGAAAAGGAAAGGAATAAAAAATGTGTTCTTTATTGGAAAAAGGTAATATTGCCTAATTCAGAGATTACTTAAAGGTTGTTTCCAAAATATGGTTTTAGGATGGAAATAGAAACAAGATGGAGAGAGATACATGAGGAAAGTGGGAGTATGAAGATGTATTTCTGGTAAAAAGGTTAAAAGGAGAAGAATCTGTGTGATCACGTTTTGTCTTAAAGAAAGAGGTTAAGAAGAGGAAGTACAGGACAAAGTAGAAAGTAAAAACATGTTATTGAAGGTCTGAGCAAGTCATGATCAAGGTCATGAAAAATGAATTTGTGAAAGGAACTTTGTATATGATCAAACTGACTAGTTTTGAATGGAGTTATTTATGTCTTTCTAGACGTTGAGTTTGATTATTAAAAGCACACTCACACAAAACTAAAAATCTGGTCCCCTTTTCTAGAACAATAAGGTTTTCTTAAACTATTGATCTACTCTTTATTTTTAATTCTAAAAATTTCTTCTTTAATAACCATCTTTCAAACTTCAGTTTCTATTTCTGACACATTTCTTACTGAGATCCATTTAATTTCCCTAATTTTGGATTGGAAATGCTATATTTTTAGCTCAAAATAATAACTTTGTTTCTTGAGGTAGAGCTTTCTTCTTTATGTTTCCCAGATTCCTATCTCAGAGTTCTCCTTCTGCTGTATCGCAAAGCAACTTTATTTGCAGGTGACATATTCTTGCCTTCAGCTCTTTACCCCTTGGAGAAGGCCAAGGATAACTTCTCTTTCCTTCAGCCTTTTTTGTCAGGTTATGTTAACTTTTTTTCTTCTAGTTCTAATGCTGTTGTTGTGGCCTGATGATGAAATATTTAATAATGAAGGCCTAGAGAAGTGATGTTTTCCTTCAGTATAACTTAATTCTATATTCTTGGCTTTTCTTCATGTGCCTGAATTGTTCCATGTAACCAGGAAACTTCTCATGCTTTTACTAAAAGCCATGTATTCCCCTGCTCGAGATACTAGTTTTCTTGTTTACATCCCTCTGTAAGTTAGTATACACGTATAACCTTGGACACATTTTTTTCCCTGTGTCTGATTACATTCAAATATCCATTTTTACCAGGTTCAACTTCTGGGTTATCTAAATGGTCTTCCCATAAGGAAAAGCAATCCCATTGCAGGAGGGTTTTTTTAAGCTTTAGATGACTGGCCTTAGAAAATAATGAAGAATTTACTTTTTCTTAGGATAATTCTTTGTGTTATCTGTGTTAAGTTTTTTGATTACTTAGGAAAACTAATCTTTGAAGAGACTAGGTGTTTTCATTGTAGTATTTTTATGGCACTATGGTTATTTGCATAAATTCAGTAAAAATCTGTTCTCCCACTGTAGCAGGATACGTTGAGCCTTTGACTGATGTAACTTCCTGAACTGCTTTTGAAGTCTTTATTATCACTCTGGTTAAATAAACAACTATGATATCACAGTGACTTATGATCTTCTTTTAATCAAGTGTTTTGAACATTTTGGTATCTTTTTCAGGCTTTCCAAGGATCAAAATTCTAAATTAAGTCTTGTGGGACTAGAAGTAACTTTGAGATTTTCCAGTTGGGCCCAGGAAAGGAAAATGTATCTCTCATCTTAGAGATAGCAAATGTTTAAGATTATTCGATAAGTTATCTAGGAAACATTTTCAAATGATAAGTGGTAGTAGATCTTTCAGTTACATTTATGGGTATGTTACTGATACAAACATTTTAAAAACATAAATTCATAAAAGCCTAATATTTTGCGTGGGTGCTGTGGCTCATACCTGTAATTCCAGCTCTTTGAGAGGCCAAGGCAGAAGCATCAATTAAGCCCAGGAATTTAAGACTAGCCTAGGCAATATAATGAGACACAACACTACAAAAAGTAGTAAAATTAGCCACGCATGGTAGCTCGCATGTGTAGTACCAACAACTTGGGAAGTAGAAGGAGAGGTAGGAGGATCACTTCAGGCCAGGAGTTTGAGACTACTGTAGTGAACTATGAACATACCACTGCACTCCAGCCTGGGCAACAGAGCCAGATGCTATCTATAAAAAGAAAAAGCAAATCTAATATTTTATCAGTCATAATACTGGTTATGTAAAATATTAAAATTATATTTGTATGGCTACATTATTGACACATTTTAAAGATTATATGAAATTTATAAAAGTCTGATGGTCCAGCAGTAACTCTGTCAACCATGATTCTGGTCACAATCTTAAAATCCTGTATGTCATAAAAATAACTATATTTCCTTGCCCACTGTGAACTTTCATCCAATTTTATCCAAGACTATTCTATTTTGAATTTTCTCTAAAAGCATCTATAGTCACCTATAGTCTAAAATTGCTTTTCATGAACAGATTCTGTCAAATAACTCTTTAACACAGCCTTCTAAAAACTTTAAGATCAATGAACTAAATAAAAACTTCCAGAACTCTAATAATAAAGGGTTCATGAAACTGCTAATTAAGATCAAACAGGAATAAAAAGTACTGTGTGAGATTAAGTAACTGAATGAAGAATGTTTTTACGAATGTTTTAAAACATTATTGGTTCCATACTGAAATACTCTGTTTTCCAGATTTAAGGACGTTTTCTCTCTTAAGCTATCTATAGTTTACAGCAATTTGGTAAAGCATATTTTTGTGAACAAAGATGGAAGCATTTGTCTTGATTCCAAAATTCAGAAACCATTTATGAGTATTTTTATGGCACTATGATTATTTGGATAAGTTCAATAAAAATCTGTTCTCCCATTGTAGCAGGATACGATGAGACTGTGACTGGAATAGCATATTTGGGAACGTGCATAGAACACCAGGCTTTACGGATTCCTGGCCTTCATGGAGTAAATAAAAACTCTTACTTCCTAACAGGCCCACAAACCTCAAGACTTATGGTAAAATCTCAAGTCTGTCTGGATTTGGCTTCCTAACCTCAAGAGGCTTTAAATCTGAGATTCCTATGTGATTAATGTAGAGAGAAAGCATTATGTTTCTAAAGAAGAGCTATAACACACCTGTTAACCACACATTAGATTGTAGCTCTGTGCATTGCTTTGCTTTCGAGTTCTTGCTATCTGCCAATAGACCAGGCTAGAACCTAAATTTTTTAAGATTCCTCCAAGACAACTGTCTTGTATGAAATTACTACCAACAGGGATTAATCTGTTCCTGAAGCCCTGTAAGCTGATACTACAGGAATTTCAAGGAGCAGTCTCACTCCTTGACGTATGAGCCCCACAGCATGTTCACCAAACCATCTGGTACTATAGCCAGAACTAAAACTGAAAACCAGGATAAGTTGAGATTTTCGTGCTGAAGACAGCCTTTTCCCAATGTCAGAACCAGGTTTTATATCATATTGAGACCCTTACACCTCTTGATGCCTGCCTTTTTCACTTGGCAGAGTAATAATGTAATTAAAATTTCACAATCAGTAGCTTCTGCTGGTAACTTGACAAAACCTGACCTAAGAAATACATTAGTAGCTGTTGTTAAAACTATTTAATACCTGTTGTACTTGGATAAATTCCTCTGGGGAAGTTGAGACCCACAGACGTAAGACAGAAAGACAAGCCACTTGGTTATGCAGGTCTCACCTAATTCCCTGTTGTCATTTTATTTAATTGGTTGCTTTTAAGTCTAGGTTCATGGCTCAAAATGATTATGCAAACTGGCATTGTCATAGTATTATTCATTTTATTTTGTAATTTCCTTTCATAAACTTTGTATCTGCTACTTTTTAAATTTTTGTGGAAGTCCACCTCCTAAAGGGGAATGCTGGCCCAGCACATGGAGATAATAGCAAAAGACCAGAGAGTAGACAAAATTGAACTTAGCAATAAACTCCAGGTAGACTTAGCCTCAGAGCCACTCCCTTCAAACCTCTCTTGTGGCTCAAATGTGACTAATGGGGTTTTGAAATTGACTTCTAACCACCATTTACTCTCTTCAATGTGTGATCAGACCAGCAACCCAGGACACTGTTCATTCTGGCACTAAAGGACATTAAAAGGAAGGATGACTGGTCAGTGAAGCTTTCAAAGAAAGGTCTTCATCAACAGGGTAAATGTGAAAGCTGTCAGAATCAAAATAAAGTCTCTTATGTTCAAAAACATCCTGACACATCGAGCTGGGGAGGGCCATAGATAAATGTCTGATAACAAAAACTATCACCAAAGACTGAGCAAAAACCACAGCCTTACACAAAGGCCATCACAATCTTAACACACACACACACAAAAAAAAATACTTCTGCAAAGACACCTGCTCAACAACTGCCTGTCCACCTCCAACTAGCTTTGCCCTTGTTGTTGACCCTTGTAGCTAAGGATAATTATCTCTAAACAATTAGTAATCCTCCTCATTTTTCCTCTAAACACGTTTTTTGTTTCCTTTCCATCCCTGAATAGACACTTAGTTTACTACAGCATGCATATTCCCACTGCAACACCTATTCACAAATAAGTATTGTTTTATTTTTTAGGGGGGGTACAATGTGCTGGTTTTATATACAATTTGAAATGTTTTCATCAAACTGGTTAACATAGCCTTCACGGCATTTTCTTAGTTATTGTGTTAAGACATTTACATTCTACACCTAGTAAGTTTCACGTGTACCCTTGTGAGATGCACCCTAGGGGTGGAGCTTCTCTCTATTGTTTGGACTGACATCAGTAAACCAAAAACAACAGTAAGACACCATGGGTAAGTAAACTGCATTAAGGTCTTTGGTCCATATTAAAGGAATATTTCAAATAGAAAACTACTTATGAAAGTTACTTTGGAAATAAGAAAGTCTTCGCAGCACCTGAACATCCCATAACGGGGACTGGAAATGACACATCTCCATTTCTAAACACGGTAAATATGGAGGAAATTTAAAGTTTAAACTAAGGATATCTTAAGCAGGCATGAAAATGCATCTGGATTCAGAAAGGACCTCAATGGAGTAGGTAAGACATTAAGCAATTAAGATTTCCGATTTAAATTGAAAACACATCACACACGCTTATATGATTCTTCTTTGGATCATTATACATGCACTCCCTTTATTTTATTTTATTTTTTTTTGTAGAAACAGAGTCTCACTTTTCGCCCTCGGTAGAGTGCTGTGGCATCACAAAGCTCACAGCAACCTCCAACTCCTGGGCTTAGGCAATTCTCTTGCCTCAGCCTCCCGAGTAGCTGGGACTATAGGTGCCCGCCACAACACCCGGCTATTTTTCTGTTTTGCAGTTCGGCTGAGGCCAGGTTTGAACCCACCACCTTCAGTATATGGGACTGGTGCCCTACTCAATGAGCCACAGGTGCTACCAACATGCACTCCCTTTAGATCAGACATCTAAAGGACACTGTTAAATACAAAATATAAGTATTTTTAAAACCCTTATAATTCAGTAAAAACATTTCTGTGGATTGAAAAAGATTTTCCATTGTGCAAGTTTGAACAATGAATAAAAACAGTAAACACGTATCTGTTTGCTTCTTAGAGATTAATGTAGAGCTATAGAGTATCAGTTGCAATTTAATAACATACTCAGATTTGGGGTTTTTTTAAATTGCTTAAGATTTGGCACCCTTTTTTTAATCTATTGAATGAAAGCCCATGCAATTAGCTGTGTGGAAAAGTACAGATACATTAGGGCCACTTTACCTTAAGAGAAGTAACTGTTCATACGTCATCAACTGCATACTCTTCACCACTGGTTCAAAATCTCGTAGTCTATTCCAACAGCAACCCTGGGGAGTTCCTATTCCAAAAAAAATAAAAAATAAAAACTTCAGTCCCTCCAGCAGAAGTTCTCTTACTTTCCCCAAGAAGTATTTGAAACACTCTGTGATGAAATTATTCAAAAGAAACAAAAGATCCTATGAATGTCACAAAATGGCTGTGGGAAGTCTCCTATCAGCCCATGACCACTTGAGGAGAAGATAAAATTAAACATCTGCTCAAAGACATCAATGAAATTTTGTTGTTGTTTTTTTTAAATGGTCCGAGTGCCAATCTAAAGTCACTGAAGTTATATCAAGATATCCTCTTTATTCAATGAGAGCACTTGGAGGTGGGTGATGCCAGTTTCCATATCAAATAAATCAAAGTAGATGATAAATAAAAAGCAGAAATGAAAAATGATGTAATACAAAGCTATCTTGTTCTGCCAGATGCTTCTGTAGCAAACAAGAAATCCCAGCAAGTAAAATGCATGTCCTGTTATCTCCCCAATAGCTTCAGTAAGGAGTTATCTGGTGTGGAAGCACGATTGGGCCTCAGTGCCTGACAGTTTTATAGTCCTTGGTCAAAGTTTTCAACAGTGTTCGAGGTAGGCGTGACCAGGCAGCTACATTACACATACTGACTTTCCACTTGCAGATACACAATATTTACTTTTCAAGATGAGCCAGTAAACCAGCTGAGCAATTGGGCCACAGATTCCTTGTGCCTCAGGAAAGCTAAGCAGGCTGTCAATGTAAAAGCCTCAGAAGCACACGCGGGCTGGAATTTCCTCTGGTGTGGAATAAAAGTCCACACGATCACTATGAAAAAGACGGCCAGTTATCAGCGGTCTTCTACATAACAACCAGAAGCTCCCGAATGGAGAGTTCTAGATCTGTGGGTTATGGAAGCTCACATCCAGGAGGTGAATAAAATCAAACTTCAGAAACAGAGGCAACGGTTTGCCAAAACATCTCAGCCCGTCTGTCTCTCCTGTCATTGTGCCTGTCATTCAAGTTTCACCTCATTCAATTTACTGACTTTTGAAACCAGTATCTCCTTAAAGAAGTCCTCCGTTCTAACCAAGTTGATCTTCTCCAGGTCCCCTCAATATGTAGTGTGTATTCCTACTTCTCTGTTTCTGCCCAAACCAATGGCTTCACTTAGAATGTCATCTTCCTGCCCTCCCTATCGCTCCACCTGGACCCCACACAAATGTCATCTCCTCCATCAGAAACTTCTGGGCCACAGGGGTTTCTCTCTTCTCTGACCTGTTGTAGCATTAACTGTTTTACTCTCACTTGAAACTAATACTGCTACGTGACCATTCTAACTTTTTACTTATGTGTATTTTTGCCCTCCTAAAAAACTGCCCAGCCACCTGCAGGCCACTTCTACTCAGGTGGCTGCTATACTGCAAATTCAACAAATCTACTGCCAACCCTGTATCATTCTTAAACTTCTACTACCAGAACCATCATTTATACATTTCAACCAGGCTCAAAACTGAAACCACCTGATCCTCCTTCCTCTTCCATATTTCCCATTGAATAAATCACTGGGGCCTACGAATTCTAGCATTGTCATATCTCTTGCATCCCACCTTTTCTAATTTTCCCCAGCCCTCATCTATTTCAAAAGTCTCTCCATGCTCCTTTCTCTGCAGTTCCCTGGCCTCCAATCTAACCTAAGCACCCCAGTTAGATCAGTCTTCTCAAGTAGTGCTCTGACACATATGATTTCTCTGTAAACATCTTTAATGGCATCTCAAGACCTATCGAATAAGGCATAAATTCCTCAGTCTGGCATGAATGAGGCCCAGTGTAATGGATGCTGTTGTGTTTCTTATACCAGAATATTCATTCCCCTAGATGCCAGTAATGTTAGCCTTTGACAGGTAATAGTTTAATCCCTCTCTAGAAATTGCCTGTAGCAAAAGGAGGTATTTAGATTGAGTCTTGTCCCTCCCCACAGGCAGCCCACAATGACTGATTGCTGACAAAGGGCCAGCACATTCGCCTCAATTCAGGACAACTGTGTAGAACTGTGATAGCTTCTGAGTGCCCCTTGAGGTCAGCCGAGGGCCCTATTGCAACTTCACTTCAGTTCAACTTCTCCTTCAGCCATATCCTGCCTCCCTCACTCCCTCATAGAAGTTGATCCCAAAAGCACTCCCCCATGAACTTCCAGCACTGGAACCTGCATATCAGATTTGTGCTCAGGGAACTCACTAAGACACCAGCCACCTTTCTTTTGTGTATGTCTTTTGTGATTCCAGTCACCTGGGTGATCTGCCATTCCTTTAAGACATCTCCCCTATAATCACTCATTCATTCATCCAAGAAGTATCTAGTGACTGTCTAAAATGTTCCAAACTGTAAGAGGCATTGGCTAAAAGGATACAGACAAGTTAACAAGCCGTCAGAATACAGCATAAGCAGTGATTTCCCAGCTGAGGCCAGAGGAAGAGCAAGGAAGAAAGGTGTGTGAAATAAAGAAGAGTGTGCGCAGAGTCTGGGAGATGTGAAGACTCGCTGGTGGGGCAGGGAACTGCAGGTGCACTTCAAAACAGCTGAGGCCAGCGGGCTCGCAGGCAGCCAGAGATGAGCAAGAGAGGTCAGCAGGTCCAGATGAGAAAGTCAAGTAAGCCGTGTGTAGGGATCTGGAGACGAACCGTAGGGCACAGCAGAGCTATGGTTGGGCTTTAAGGAGAGAAACAACACAATGATCATATGCGTGCTTTAGAAAGATTCCTTTGCTTACAACGTAGAGAAAACAAACTGAGCTGAAGTTAAGTTGAAGGCAGATGGCTACTGCAGTCATGCAAGCAAAATAAGGTGGACTGAACCAAGGAGACAGAAATGGAGACAGCAAGACCTGACAAACTTGGGAGATACTAAATCATGTACAAATTAGATAAGATAAAATATAAAGGATGTGATGGCTTACTCTGTGGAGGGTGGTGGGAGAGAGAAGTGGAGACTATACCCTGGTTCTGACTTGAAGAACTGACGTACATTATTCATTGAGATAGGAAATTGAGGAAGAAGAAGATCTGGGGAGAGACACAATGAGTTCAGTTTTCAATGCACAAGGGAAGGTAGTACAGTGAGTGTGAACAGTGCACAATGCACAGGTCTGAATTCAGGACAGCAGCGTGGCACCATTATCGCACATCTGAGCATGGAAACCTGCAGGGAGATTGAAAACAGCCGGCAGGAAAGCAGGAGGAAACCCAGCTGAGTGTGGTGTCAGAAGCCAAGAGAACACTTTGATAAGAACAAGTGGTCAATAGCATCAAATATTGCTCATGTCAAATAAAATAAGGACCAGAAACTGTCCTCTCCTTAGAAACACCTCTGTGGCTTTGCTCAAACAATTCCCCCAATTTGAAACGTCCTTTCCCATAACCAGAGACCATCGGAACATGTTCCGTCTTTCAAGGATCGGCTCAAATTACGTCACATTTGCATGGAGAATTACTGAACATCATCACTTGTTACCTCATTGACTGACAGTAAAATTTCAAGGGTTAAGACCATCTCCTATGTATCTTGGCATCCCCTTTGCTCATTAAAATGTGGATTCTGCAGCTTCAGAAGAGGAGCCAAAAGGGTAGGGAAAGCTTCAAGAAAGAGCAGAACCCAAGCGTGGGAAGAGCTGATCCTCAGGGAGCTGAGGATCAAGAGCTGATCCTTCAGAAGTAACAATAGTTCTGCCCTGAGGATCAGCTCGCAGAGGGTACACAGAAGACAAGGCCATGTCTGTGGGAGAAAGAGTGATGAAGAGGTGTACTTGACGGGTTAGGAAGCAGCTCAGTATAGTCCTCATCCTTACTGCCACCTCAGTACATAAAATGACAATGATGAGGCCATACTGGCTTTTCATTGTGACATTAATTTTGTGCACCACTTTAATGCTAGATCTGAAGCCCGGCTGCCCTCACTCACCCCCAAAGCGAGGCCGTGAATCGCCTCTGAGAAGCAGGCATTCATCTGGTGGTCAGTTTCCTTTTTCCTTTCTTTCTTTTTTTTTTTTTTTTTTTTTTTGAGTGCAAGATTCTAAAGAGGAAAGCTTACTTGATAGGTGCAACTGCCAGCTTTATTTATCCCCTCATATTTAATGAGCCTATTTTGTTTTATGGGTACTTCAAAAGAGCTGACGGAGAAGAGGCAGCTACAAACAGAAAACATGAAGAAACTTGCTGGGCCCCGTTGTGAGGTCGAGAGCTTGTTTGTCAACACATATCCAAATCCAGAGTAGAAGAGGAGAAGCCCTGGTCTCCTCCAAAGTGTCAATGAGAGAGAGAAAGGAGTTTCAAGACAGTTCCAGAGAGTTGCAATCGTTGACACCATAACAATCAAAGAGGTAACAATGTGGTACACTTTTTGGAGGCATTCAGCCCAGACCTCCAAAATTTGCTGCACAGCTACAAGGACAGGAATTATTCTTCCCTTCCCCCATTCCTGCCAAAGCAACATTCTCAAGAGGCCCTGGCATTCTCTTACATTCTCAAGAGGCCCTGGCATTTAGAACATTGGCAAATATTTACTCAACACCAACGGAGCACCTTAACCGGTGGACCCTCTCGGTGGGATTGCGCACCACCACTAACAAGTAGCCCTTTAAGCAGGGCTCTTTATAAATGGAGGGAGAACGGGGAAGAAAAGACAAAAGTTCACAAAGGTAGAAATTCCCAGAAGTTTCAACCTGCAATATGCTGCCTGAAGAAACATCGGGTCAGTAAGAAGTTAGTAAACATTGATTAACACTGAGTACTGAAGAAGTGTGAGTGGCCCCCTCTTTTCCTCACCTCATTTTGTTATTCTGGCCCTGGCTGCATATTAATATTGCAGATAATACTGCAGACTGCACTTCTAGGTGCCTTTCCCCCTTGCACTCTGGTTTCCACTGACCACCCTGAACAGGTTAAAAACAGAGGATCTACTTCACACTAATTCATCCTACAAGTGTCAAGGACAAGTGGCATCATAGAAGTGGGACCAGCTGTATAAGGATAGCATTTCGGACAGGAGAAAGAACCTTCCAAATCTGAAACTCAGAAAGGAAATTAGGGACTTAGTCCAACACCAGTATTTCATATGATTTTTAAAAAAACAATAACAAGCTGAGACATGAGAGAAAGTATTTTACCAAGATCACATAATCATAAGCATCTTCTCAAAATTAGTTTCATTCACTGTGTGTTCCCTCTTTTTTTAACACCTGCAATATTAGAATCTTATCATAATATAATTGTATGCTACATTTTATAATTTTCATCACCCCCAAACATACACACGCAGACACACAGACACACAGAGCTCACACCTGTCTCAGAAGCCTTCGAAAAGCACATGGATAGAGAGCTTAAACAATTTAGATAGGATAGGACATTCTCCAAACTCCAACTATATGTTAAAATGAGGATAAAACTATTCAGATTAAGTTGGAACATTCTCGCTTATAGCTAATAATTATAGGCAGCATTTTTTTAGAAGTGTTATGACATGTAAGGCTGACAAAATCCTATCAAGTAGCACTATCATTATCCCCGCTTTAGAAATGAAGAAACCAGGGCTTGAAGAGATTAAGTAATGTTTCCCAAGGTCATGGAGTTTCTCTGGCTAATAAATAAGAACACAAAAAGACTGGGCTCAAAGCTGCCAGGTTCCAGAGGCCTCCTCTTCACTCTGCTGCACTGCCTTTATGCTTAACATACACAAGTAAACAGCACACACGAGACCAATTTGCAAATAGATCTCCCAGAACCTAGATGTTTCAATCTGTATACAAAATGTGACATTTTTCTTCTTTTATACTATGACATAGAATCACTGAGCTAAAATAGAAGAATTCATCAATTCTCAACCTGCCTTTTCTACTGAAGGATTGCATTTTATTTCACTAGCTAAGTTTTATAACTAATTAATATGATTGCTTCTGGCTTAAGACTAATAGCTATGGACTTATTTTAATAATTTTAAGAACTGGATTTTTTTTAGAGGGTTGCTTTCTTTTAACTAAACATTTATCATCTGTATCATTTGGTCATCATTCATAATGTATTAGAAGGTATAATACATACCTCATAATGTATTAGAGGAAATTATGCTTAGCTTCAGAACAACCCATGCAGATTGGAAATGGGGTTAGTCTCCACTAAGGATAAATGAGAAATTCTAGTAGTCACCACTGAATTTACCAACAGGAAGTTAACTTACATAGTTAAGGTGTACAACTTAATATTTTGATATACACTGTGACACAATTACCATAATCAAACTAAGTCACATATCTGTCCCCTCCCTTAGTTACCATTGGGGGATGGAGGGTTGAGAACACTTAAAATCAACCCTCTTGTGACTGCAAATATATAATATAGTGTTTTTAACAATAGTCATTTTCGGCTCGGCACCTGTGGCTCAACGGGCTAAAGCGCCAGCTACGTACACCTGAGCTGGCAGGTTCAAATCCAGACCCGGTCCGCCAAACAACAATGATGGCTGCAACAAAAAAATGGCCAGGCATTGTGGCAGGCACCTGTAGTCCCAGCTACTTGGGAGGTGGAGGCAAGAGACTCTCTTGAGCCCAGGAATTGGAGGTTGCTGTGAGCTATGATGCCACGGCACTCTATCCAGGGTGACAGCTTGAGGCTCTGTCTCAAAATAAAAAAAGAATAGTCACATTGCCATACCTTAGATCTCCAGAACTTATCCACATTGCATCACTAAAGCTTTGTACCCTTTGACCAACATCTCTCCATTTCACCCTCCCTCTATTCCCTGGACACCAATTTTACTCTCTCCTTGTACCTGTTTGACTATTTTAGATTTCAAGGATAGGTGAGGTCATGCTTTGTCTTTCTGGCTTATTTCTTTTTTTTTTTTTTTAATTATTTTTTATTGAGTCAAAACTGTGTACAATAATTCAGTCATGGAGTACAGTGTGCGGGCTTCACATACAATCGGAGATATTTTTATCAACCTGATTAATATAACATTCATGATATTTTCTCATTTACTATGTGAAAACAATTTTGATCCGTATTTAGA
>CAUYRH010047352.1:0-29033 GCA_963574655.1 Perodicticus potto
AACAAAAACCAATTCCATTGCAGTCACACCTTGGGTATTAAAATAAATTGCCAAAACCCCAAAAACACCCCAACAATGGTTTTTTTTTTTTTTTTTTTTTTTTTTTTTGGTGGGGTTAGGTAGGTAATTATCAGATGAGGGAAGGGTTTGCAGAGAAGGCTGGTCGAAGGGTCATTTGACACCAGCCAAGCCAGTAAGAGGTTTAACACTGCTCAAAAGGTTTAGCAGTCTGGAAGATCACAGTGATTTGGGGCAGCCTGAGTGTGAGCCAAAGGTTGGTGGAGGCTTTGGTGGTAAGAAAATAGCTTGGAAGGCTGGGCAGGACCTAGGCCTGGCTCTAAGGAGCTGGGCATAGACTGTTACCTGGGGAATGGCAGGAGTTGCTAAAGGATAGCCACATAATCACATGTAAATTTGATCTGTTGCCTGTGGGATGGGCACTGTCTTCCTAGGGGAATGAAATGGGGTGAGCAAGAGACTTGTGGAAAAGCTGCTGATAATCTGGGTTAATTCCTTCCTCTTATCTCATCCATCACCAATATCTGTGCTGCTGTCTCAACAATGTCCTCAAGTCTTCACGCAGCCTGCATCTGTCTCAACTTCCTGTCTAGTCTTCCTGCTTGCTTCTGTCAATAAATCTAACCTAGGGACATGCTTTAAACTGTCTTGGGGGGATGGCGCTGGAGTAGAAGAATGGTTAGTCATAGGGATTGGGAGTAAAGGCCTGATAAAAATAAGCATGGATGAGATGAGACAATGATTTGAACCTTTGATCATCTAAGCGTGGCTCAGAGACTCCTTTCTCCACTGCTTAACTCAGAGAAAAACTTTGGTGCTACATTAAAGCAGAAAGGTTTAAATCATCAAAGTGTGGGTCAGAGACTCCTTTCTCCACTGTTGATAATAACCTGGGACTTTGACTAATTATAGACACAGCCAGTCATCCCTTATTGATTGGTGACACTGCAGGATCTACTCCTTTTAGTTTCTGCCTTGTCCTAGTTCTTTTAATGCCGCTATGTTTTTGCATATTCTTTTTCTTCTGCCTGAATTTCTCTGCGCATCCTTTGTGTTTGCTTGACAAATTTGGAGCCATTCTTTAGGTCAGCAGTTCTCAACCTATGGGTCGTGACCCACAGGACCTATATTAAAGGACCGCGGCCTGAGGAAGGTTGAGAACCACTGCTTTAGGGCCTAGCTGAAGTATTTGCCTCTCATTCCTGACGTTTAGCTCTCAGTTAGCCCACAGACAGCCTTCAGGTGCAGTAGAAGCATCTTAATTGACATCGCACTAATCTGACTGGACCAAGTTGACCAAAGGTGCCTATTCCTATCCTGATTGATGCTGACTGATGGCAGCTGCATTTGCACAGCTGTTAGTCTATAAGAGTGCACCTGTTCCTACCTGCTCTCACCCATTCAATGAGATGCCCACTGAGGGCCCACTGACGGTCAATGCTTTGATCTCAAACCTGTTCGATGCAGTGATAATTATGATAGCAAATGTTTTTAATGAAAGATATTTCACCTAGCAATGAAAAATGAGTGCAAAAAGAGCATGCCTATGAAATATTGAAAGTTGATAAAAGTGCATTGTTTAAAAATATTACTGTCCTAAAGACCAGACAACTTTTAAAGTTTGGGGGAATGAAGAGTATGAGGAGCATGGTGATCTAGAAAATTCCTGACCTCAGGTTGCTTTTCAGGTGTCTTCCAGTTTTCTCACTATTTTTAAAGAGACTTGATCTGAATTGGTAGCTGGAAGTCTTGCATGTGGGTGTGGCTCACAAGGAAAGGCCACTGAGTGCCACCCAGTGTGCTTAACTCAGAGAAAAACTTTGGCACTACATTAAAGCACGGCAAATGGAAATAGGTTTATAAATTAAAACTGCAGAAATAGATAGGTATACTTTTTAGAAAATAATTCTCTGCTTTAAATGTGCTTTGAAAACCAAACCATATACTGATCCTGATAATGATGGGTAAGAAAGCTTCCACTCTAACTGAATGTTTTTAACATGTGCCTTCAATGCTATATTAACTCCTGAAAGACAAAATAACACATCTCATTCCTCTTTCTAGTTCCAGTTCTGACACATCGTTGGCTTTCCACAAATGCCTGTCAGTTGACTAAGTGAAAGCCCTCATCACCATACTTTGAAATGTTTGATTGGAGATTCAGGGATTTTCTGCTCTAAGATTTATCCTACTAATGTATCATGGTAGGGAGCAGAATTAAATCTCTTGTGGGTTTGGTTCTGGATGGGTTCTTATATCGTTGCATTTCTAGGTATTTTGTGGCAGGGTAAAATAAAATGATCCAACTTAGTCCCCTTTATCTGCAGACCCATGCCGGGTGACCGTTTGCTGCAATAGGATAGAGGCCTGCAAATCTGGCAGAAAGATTAGTGACTATTGACCAAGGAAAATAGGCTAAGAGTGAGAGCCTGGAGAGAATTTGAAGAGAAAGAACTGATGATTGCAGGAAAACAGAAGAAAGGACACTTGCTAAAACAGAAAGGAAATAAATTATTATTTACCTACATGCAAAGAAAGGGAGGATTTTACTTAACTATGTGTATTTAACTTAAGCACAATTTAAAATTCCTAAATAGTTTGTGGGTTTATGGATTTATTCGGATAAATCCATAATTTATTTCGATAGGTATGGATTTTGTTGAGATAAATAAGGATTTATTTCTCTAAATCTATTCAAAATATTAATTTTTATGGAGGATGACAGAAGGAAGATTGAATGACTGGCAAGTGTGAGACTGCAACACCACGAGGTAAGGGTCTAGAAAGAAGAGAAAAGCAATCGTGACTTTATCCTGATGTGAGTTTCTGAAGCAAAATTTTGAAGTGAAAAAGGGAAAAAAATCTATTTAGGGGGTTCCTTTCATACATTCATCTCTCCTTGGATAAACTGTTGAGAAGTGCAAAAAAGTCGAGCATGTAAATTCCTTTCAATTCAGTAAAGTGAATAATACTTTTTCTGAAAGATAGTAAGTTAGGTTCTGTGTTATTGAATGAATAGAGATATTAAACCAGCCTACCTTCAGGAGATACCCACTGTCTTATTTGCTCTTGGGCTATTTCTAATGATGGTGTTTTTACCTTGAATTACATGTCTTAAAACCTTCATTATAAGTCTTTCTTTCTCCCTCTCCCCTCATCGTAGCTCGAGTTAACCTTCAGCTATTTGGAGATTCACGGTGTCATCTGTAGCAAGCCAGCTCAGGTGAGTATGAGCAGTAGGGAGCTGTCACTGCAGGGTCCTGATCTTTCCTGAGTTCCTGAAACCATAAAATGTTTTCTATTTTGGTTTCACTACTGCAAGTTTCTTGAGACAATGTGCATAAACAAGATTAGGGAAGATGGGGTTTTCAGAATAAGAGACTCAGCAGTGGCTGTGTGCACAAAGGTTGGAAATTTGCTCTCATAGGGAAAACATATTTTCTATAACTCAGTTTGAGAAGAGCTAATTAGCTTTAGTGGTAGCTGGCGATGTAAACGTGAGAGTCCTTAGAGAGCTTGTACAACAAGCTTTTACACTAACATTTCACAGTTGTTATACAGTGCTATTATATAAGGCCTTTCTGGGAATATGGTGATAAATGAATTTTTTGTTAAGAAAATAATAGATTTTACAAAACAACTTTATTAAGCTATACATAATTGCAGTGACCTAAAGTGTACACGTGTTGTTACATGTACACCCATAAAACTATAACCCTAATCAAGATACCGAATACACTGCTCACCTTGCTGTCTCCCCGTATACCTCAGTAAACACTTTCTCCTGCCCTCCTCCCCATCTGCAGCCAGCCTGCAGGTGTCTGTTGCTATAGCAGTTTGTATTTTAAAAATTATTTTGTATGATTGGAATCATCCAATGTGTACTCTTCCCTGTCTGCTCCCCACCCCAGTTTGATTATTTTGAGATGGATTTATTGTGTAGCATGTGTCAATAGTTCGTTTTTTTTCTTTCTGAGTAGTGTTCCATTTTTTAGCTATATCACAAGTTGTTTATCTGTTCACCTGATGGTAGAAATTTAGATTGCTTCCCATTTTGGCTATGGCACATAAAGCTGCTATGGATATTTATGTACAAGTCTTTGGACATACACTTTCACCTCTCGTGGGTGTACATCCAGGAGTGGAATGGCTGAATCATATGGTGGCTGTGTGTTTAACTTTTTGAGGAATGGCCAAACTGTTTTCCAAAGTGGTCGTCCCATTTCACCTTGCCACTGGCTTCATGTGAGAGTTCTAATTCCTCCACACCCTCTCCCATGCTGGTATGGTCAGTTTTATTAATTTTGTCCATTCTAATAGGTACGTGTATGTAGCGCTTTTTCATTGTGGTTTTAATTTGCATTTTCCTAATGACATGTTGAGCATCTTTTCATCTGTGTATTTGCCATGGTCTATCTTCTTTGGGTTGATGTTAGTTTAAAACTTTTAACATTTTAAAAATTGAGTTGTTGGCTCTGCGCCTGTGGCTCAATGGGCTAAGGCGCTAGCCACGTACACCTGAGCTGGCAGGTTTGAATCCAGCCCAGGCCTGCCAAACAACAATGACGGCTGCAACCAAAAAATGGCCGGGCATTGTGGTAGACGCCTATAGTCACAGCTACTTGGGAGGCAGAGGCAGGAGACTCGCTTGAGCCCAGGAATTGGAGGTTGCTGTGAGCTGTGATGCCACGGCACTCTATCCAGGGTGACAGCTTGAGGCTCTGTCTCAAAAAAAAAAAAAATTGAGTTGTTTTCTTACTGAGTTTTGAGAGTATTTAAACAAATACATTCTGGATATAATGCCTTTATAAAATATTTTTTCTTAGTCTGGTCTGTCTTTTTAGTCTCTTAACAGTGTTTTTCAAAGAGCAGAAGTTGTAAGTTTTGCTAAGACTAGTTTGTCAATGTTTTTCTTTTATGGATCATGCTTTGAGTGTCACATTGAATAAATCTTTACTTAACCCAAAATCACAGAATGTTCTTTATCTTCTAGAAATTTTATAGTTTGAGATTATACAATTAGGTTTATGATCCATTTTGAGGTAATTTTTATATGTAACACTGTATGGATCAAAGAGGCTTTTTTGGCATTTCTGTTTCTGCTTTTTTCCATATGTACAATATAGTCATGTGTTCCAGGTCGAGTACTATTTGCCTGGAAAACTACTTTTTTCTCACTGAGCTTGTTTTCACCTCTGTTGAAAATCAATTGTCCATGTACGTGTGAATCTATTTCTAGACTTTGAATCAGTCCCTTTGGTTTATTTAGTTTTCTTTATGGCACTATCGTATTGTCCTCATACTGTGGCTTTACAGCAAAACTTAAAATCAGATGGTGTTAGTCTTCTAACTTTGTTCTTCTTTTACAAAATTGTTTTAGGATTCTAGGTCCTTGGCAATTCCAAATAAGTTTTAGAATCTCTTCAGTTCCTACAAATAGCGTGCTGGGATTTTGATTGGGATTATGACGAATCTGTAGTGTAGATCAATTTGGGGAGAATTGACATGTTAATAACATGGAGTCTTCTAACCCCAGAAAGCAATATTTCTCCATTTGTTTAGGTCTTTTAAAATATCTCTAGCAGTATTTTGTTGTAGCTCTCAGTGTACAGAACGTATACATCTTTTTCAGATTTATTCCTAAGTATTTTGTGTTTATTTGATGCCACTATGGTATTAACATGGTATTATGTTTAAAATTTCAATTTCCAATTGTTTTCTTATAGCCATTAGAAATAGTTGATTTTTGCATACTGATCTTTTTTTTTTTTTTTTTTTTTGAGACAGAGCCTCAAGCTGTCACCCTGGATAGAGTGCTGTGGCATTACAGCTCACAGCAACCTCCGATTCCTGGGTTCAAGCAAGGCTCCTGCCTCTGCCTCCCAAGTAGCTGGGACTACAGGCGCCTGCCACAATGCCCGGCCATTTTTTGGTTGCAGCCGTCATTGTTGTTTGGCAGGCCCAGGCTGGATTTGAACCCACCAGCTCAGGTGTATGTGGCTGGCGCCTTAGCCCCTTGAGCCACAGGCGCTGAGCCATGCATACTGATCTTATATGCTGCCACCTAGCTGTACTGATAGCTATTAGTTCTAGTAGCTTTAAAAAAAAAAAAAATAGATTCCACCATTTTCTACATAGATGCTGTCAACTTGTAAATAAGGACCGATGCCTTTTATTTCTTTTTCTTGCTTTATTGCTATTGGAAGATAATTCCTCTATGAGTCTCTCATACTCCTACACGTATTGTTAGGTATGCCAAGAATTCAGTGCTCTGACTGTTCTCTTCCCAGGCTGTTTCTCAGAGTTATGATTGCAGTGAGCAACCTCATGGGAT
Organism: Perodicticus potto; assembly: GCA_963574655.1. NCBI lineage: Eukaryota > Metazoa > Chordata > Mammalia > Primates > Lorisidae > Perodicticus > Perodicticus potto. Next base: position 6,353 of record CAUYRH010047352.1, read on the forward strand.
GATAGAATTTTTTATCTTTTGAACAAAGAATGGGCTGGCTTACCACTTACCATGAATACAGTAGATTCCCCAAGCCTGAGGATTTCTTTACTGTAGATAGCGTACTGTGTGTACAGGCCTCCATCTGAATCTTCCTCCACATCGCCCTCTGAGACTTTGGTGGGTGGGTGGGGGAGTCTGTGCAAACATGGTGCTTGTTCCCTTTATGGTGCCCTGAATAGTGAGATACTGTGTCTATGACTCGGGTGTCTCCTGTCTTTTGCCAGCATCCATGAAACAGTAACAGGCAAGTAAATAGGGTAACATAAAATCTCAGACCTTGACAGTTGCATGACTAACACCTCTAGGATGCTGGCGAATAGATGTGGCAAGAGCAGACTTTTTTAATCCTAATCTTTGAGGGAAGCATTCATTCTTTCATCATTAAGAGTGATGTTTGCTATAGATTTTTTACAGATGCTCTTTGGTCTTATTGAGGAAGTTCCCGTCTATTCCTAGTTTGCTGAGAGTTTTTTTCAGCAATTAACATTGGTTTTTATGAAATATTTTTTCTCTGTTGAGATTATTGTGTGGCTTTGGTTGCTTTTTTTAAAAGCTTGTTAAAATGGTGAATTAGATTGATTGAATTTTGAATATCCAGTCAACCTATGTGGTTGATTGCTGCTATTCAATACAATAAATCCCACTTGGTCATGATGTGTTACTCTTTTTATATGTCGGTAGATTCCATGTGTTAAAATTTTGTGGAAAATGTTTTATGTTGATATTTGTGAAGAGTTACTGGCTTGTAGGTTGTTTGAAAAATGATTTTGGGTGGGTTCTGTATTAGAGTAATCAGGGATTTATAGAATGAATTGGGAAGCAGTCTCTCTGCTTAAATTTTTATCTTGGGTTGGTTATTAATTCTTCCTTAAATGTTTAGTTGAATTCTTCCTTAACTGCTGAAGTTATGTGGGCCTCGAGTTTTCTGTTAGGGAAGATTTTTAACTACAAATTCTACATTTTTAATAGACATAGATCCATTTATGTTTTCCTCTTGAGTGAGCTTTGGTAGTTTGTGTCTTTTAAGAAATGTGTCCATTTGATGTAATTTTTTGCATTTATTGATATAAATTTTTTCATAGTATGCACTTACCCTTTTAATATCTGTAGAGTATCTTCTCTGATATTGATGGTTTGGTTATTGCTCTCATTTTCCATATCAGTGTGGTCAGAAGTTTATCAATTTCATTGATCTTCTCAAAGATTCTTTTTGTTTTCATTAATTTTCTTTATTGATTTTATTGATTTTCTGTTTTCTAGTTCATTAATTCTGGCTCTGATCTTGTATCTTTTCTTCTACTTACTTTTTTGCTTTAGCTTTTAAAACTGTAAAGAAATCAGGTGTGTGTATGTGTATGGAGTTTGTTGGTAATGTTCCTAAAAGAAATTGTCAAAATTGTCACTTTATGTTGATTGAGATTGCATACAAATCCTTGGAATTTTTCCACTGTTCATCTTAGAGCAATGTTTTACCTTACATGTTTATCGTTCTCCAGAAACCAAAGGTCGAAAGGAGAATCACAGCACCAAATGGGCAAACATATGCAAGAGTGAATGATTATTCATGAATGAGGATATCATGACATACCAGGGTCTCCTTGCTGGTCATAATTCCATAATGTTTATGATTTGGGGTCTGGGAGGTAGTAGAAGGGCATTAGCGAAATGCTAATGTCAAGTTTCTATTCAAAATATGATTTGACTTTGGTATTTAATTATGGGAAAGTATTTTGTTGTGGCAAGACTAATTTTCCCATGTTGCTGTCAGAATTGGTCTTCACCACACTTTGTTGTCCTGCCCTCTTTTCTATGCCTGTCATCCAGAGGAACTGTGTGTCAGGCAGTCTATTTCAGCGCCACGGAGCTGTTCTGTTTGTGTTAAGTACTAAAATAGTAGCTTTACAGTAATACTTGAGTGTACCTTTGTCCCATGATATGGACCTTTGAGATGCGATTATAGCAAAACATTGGTACGACTTCCATAAAGGGGTAGTAATTCAAAGATGGGCAATACCAATACCAGTTACCTAGTTTGACATTCAAAATTTGATGCGTTTCAGAATTGCTTATGATGCTTTTTAAAAATACAGGTACCTTCAGCAGTACCCCTCTCTCTGTCACATTACACCTCCTTTTCTCTCTCTCTCTCTCTCTCTCTCTCTCTCTCTCACACACACACAGCAGACAGTTCGGATTCACTATGTTGGGAGGTGGACATTTGTATTTTTATCAAGTCCACCATTTGATCCTGTTGTGTTTTAAAGGTCAAGAACCAGTGACCTACGTAACCTCAGGTTCCTTGATGTCTCTGGTTTGGGTTTTCTCTTCTGTAAAATTGTAAGGATGGTAGTGTCTGCTGGTGGCACTCACAATCTATCTTTGATTAGGAATTCTTTTCTAAGGTCTTCTGTGATTTATTAATTTTTGTCATTGTTATTTTTATCATTATTTAACTATAGTTTGTAATTCAGATAAATGCCTGGGACACACACGTTGCCTTGTGTGAGAGTGAGTGAATGTGTCATTCAGTTAGTGAAATGTGACTTTTACGATTGCTATTTTCCTCGTCCTTGCATAAATGTGAGAGACTTTAATCTTATTTTACAAGTCTCAGTGCTGTAGCACTTACTGGTGCTCGAGTTCTATTGCTTTCATGGTCAGTAAATTGAGGCCGGCAGTTACACAGTTTCATAGTTATGAATTTTGGACCATTTCTTTTACAACTGAACACCTGCTGTGATAGATATTTTTTAATGTTAGGATTAATTGTTTGCTGTGTGTTTTTTTGTTTTTTTTTTCTTAGGGTTAATTGTTTGCTGTGCCACAGAGTAATGTTGGTAAATCACCCACTGCTATTTCTGTTAGAACAAAGAAAAATACATCACACATCTATTGGCTGGAGTTCAGTAAAAAATGTTACCCTTAAAGCTTAGTCAGGTTGTTCTACCTTAACAAAGGAATTGGGTTGGGATTGGAAATGAATGATAAATCAGTTACTATGGCTTGTATCTCTGATTATTTTTTAAATGGGTGTGAGAGGTGATGGATTATGTCCTGCTAGGTATCTAAGGAAAATGTCTTTCAAACATTCTGTTCCTCCCCAGTTGAAATGGGAGAGAAAAGGGTATTTGATGGGGAGTTCCTTTTTTCTGATGAGATGATTTATTGTACTGGCTCTACCTCTGTCACTTTGTTGCAGCCTTTACATTATGCAAAGGTGGAGGCATCATTTTGCAAGGCTGTGTGAGTGCTATTATGTGAGGTCGAGAAAGCCCCATTTCTTACTCCACCTGTCACCTTTTTCCCTTCCCTGTCATTTTATTCAATCCTGTGCAATTAAAGATGATTAGGTGTTAAGATTAAGAAGAATTAGAATAAGCTAATTACTAATTACTTGCACCCAAACTGTGAACTGAATAGATGCACTAGATGTGAAGAATGTGAAAGTACCCTGTAGTGAAAAATGTAATTACCCTTGATGGGAAGGTTGGGGGTGGAGTGTAGAACACAGACACAAAGAGGCATCGAAAGTGTCTGGCTTTAGAAACACACAGATGCACAGATGCGAGCACGTGAGGTGGGAGTCTAACTGCACAAAGCTCTGCGTCTTATTTAAGACACCTCACAGGTGACTGGGGTTGCTTAGTAAACACCTCCAGGAAGAAGAATGCTTGCTGATGTTTTTTGTTTGTTCGTTTTGTTTGTTTTTGTTTTGATTTTTTTTTTTATTTTATTTTGAGGGAAATAACCTCTTGGACCAGCTTTTAGAAGATAAATGTAGTATTGGCCTAGAGAATTTGAAAGGCTTTGATGTTCATTTCTTGAGGAATATACTGAAAATGAGGAGTCCTAATTTTTTGTTGTTGTTTTGCACCCAAGTAACTGGCACATTGGTGGTACTTATTAAATACTTGTTGACAGATTCCTCAAGGGGCATTTATGAAAAAATAACATCTTAAAAGCTCAAATCACTTGCATCCTTTTTTCTGAACTCATTTTGACAAATAACTTGCATTACTTTTCCTTTTAACGGAAATATGTTGAAAGACTTAGATTATTATTATTTTCAGTTTGGCTAATTTCAGGGAAATTTAAAGCAAAATCTAAAAACTGCTTTGGTTTTTTTTTTTTTTTTTGAGACAGAGTCTCACAGTGTCACACTTGGTAGAGTGCCATGGTGTCACAGCTCACAGCAGCCTCCAACTCTTGGGCTTAAGTGGTTCTCCTGCCTCAGCCTCCCAAGTACCTGGGACTACAGGTGCCCGCCACAACGCCCAGCTATTTTTTGTTGCAGTTGTCATAGTTGTTTAGCAGGCCTGGACTGGGATCAAACCCACCAGCCCCGGTATATGTGGCCAGTGCCCGTAACCACTGAGCTACGAGCACCAAGCCTAAAAACTGCTTTGTTAATCCAATTGGGTAGTTGTAGTTTGTGGGCAGTGTTCTCTCATCATATTTTTGTGTTAATAAATAACAAAAGGAGGTAAAGTTGTAAGGATATTTTGATGCAGTGATAATCTCGATAATCTAAAATCATTGCATTTTCATGGTTATTTTTGAAATTCAAAATAATGGCATCTTTTTTTTTTTTTAAAGCAATTGAAGTCAATTCTTTTCATTTGAAATGTGTCCATTTCCAACCTGTTGTCCTTTTTGCAACCTGCCCTCTTTTTCGGGTTGATTTATACTTACATATGACCTTACTTTCCACTTTTTTTTTTTGATATAAGTTTTGGACACCTCCTGCAGTTAATTATAAGAATGAATCTTTGCCTAGCACTAGACCTAACACTAAACATTGATTACCCCATTACTTCAATATAATCCTTTCCAAGTATTCCCTCTTCTTAGAAAGCTTGAAAATTTTGTAAGTGTTTGATTTTTCTTTTGCTCTCAGGCAAAAGGTGCTAACGTTTTGCTTAAATATCTCATAAGGTTTTTTGTCTTTAAAGTGTGCTTTTTAAAAAGGGAACTATCAGATTGTCCTCAGATACTCACAGAAGGAAAACAGTCGTACTCACCCTGGACAGCAGGGATCTGACAACTTTGTAAGATTGCTTCTCAGCACAAAATCTTGGTAAAAAGAGAAGTCTTGTTTGAATGCAGGAATTCAATCTTTATCACATAGGGGTCTATTTGAATCTACCAGAGTCTCACTATGTCATCTTTGGTAGAGGGCCATGGTGGCACAGCTTACAGCAACCTCCAACTCTTGGGCTTAAGTGATTCTCCTGCCTCAGCCTCCCAAGTAGCTGGGACTACAGGTGCCCGCCACAAAATAAAGAGCTCTTTATTTAGCCCTTAGAAATGGTCACTGCAGTTCTTGGATGTTTTTGACAAACTTCCACCCTCTACCCAACTCTTTTCTGAGTATTAAACTAAGAGTATCATCTTAAAGATGTGCTTCTTTAAAAGCTGACATTGTATTAGTATATATATCTGTGTAACTATGTCGTTTACAATATTTAAAATTAAAAATGGAAAGAACTGGACTCGTTAATAAGTGGCCAACGTGTTCTTGCAGATGGTTGTGGAAACTGAAAAGTGCAGCATCTCCATGAAGATGGCGTCGCCCGAGGACGTGAGTGACGTGCTGGCTCACATTGGCACCTGCCTGCGGAAGATATTTCCTGGCCTCTCTCCAGTGTGAGTTCCCCCAGGGGGGAGGAGTAGGAGAGCAAATAACTTGTTCTTCCTCATAATGGCAACTGGGGAGTGCCTTTCTCTTGACCCTTTACTTAGTTCCTCTCACTCACTTCCTCCTCTTTTTAACCATTAAATATCAAAACTCTCATCACACCCTGGTGCTTTTTGCGTGAAGTTTTCTTTAGGGCTGTGCCTTATTTTTTAACGAACTTGAGTGATGAAGGGATTTGGCCATCTTTACCTTTCTACTCCTAAGGCTAAGCCAGGAACATTTCAAATATTATTTCAAATTTACCCTAGCCCGAATTTTACTCAGAACTGCCAGGGTCTGAATGCTTTGTATAAAGACATCAAATATAGTAATGATAAAGAGAGAGCTCTTTATTTCCTTTGCTTTTTCTTTCCAGTGAGAGGAAACCTAAAAAAAACTGAAAATTAACTTTTTCATTATCCTCTTAGTTTTCTTTTTCTTTTTTCTTTTTTTTGAAACAGAGGCTCAAGCAGTCACCCTAGATAGAGTACTGTGACGTCATAGCTCACAGCAACCTCCAACTCTTGAGCTCAAACGAGCCTCTTGCCTTAGTTTTTCAATTTTTTTTTTTTAGTAGAGACAGGTCTTGCTTTTGCCCAGGCTGGTCCCAAACTCATAAGCTCAAGCTATCCATCCACCTTGGCCTCCCAGAGTGCTAGCTAGGATTACAGGCATGAGCCTCCATGCCTGGCCCATCCTCTTAGTTTTCTAAAGTTGACATTAGGGATATCAGTAAATTTTGTCCATCTGTGTCCTCATTTTTCTTTATTTTTTGTGGGGCTGGTAACAGGATTGCACTCTGTCACCTAGGCTAATGTGTAATGACATTATCTTAGCTCACTGCAACCTTGAACGCCTGGGCCTAAGCCGTCCTCCTCAGCCTCCTGAGTAGCTAGGATTATAGGCACCCAAGACCATACCCAACTAAGTTTTCTATTTTTTTGGAGATGGTGTCTCACTCTTGCTCAGGTTAGTGTCAAACTCTTGACCTCAAGTGATCCCCAGGCTCAGCCTCCTGGAGTGCTAGGATGATAGGCATGAACCACTATACCAGGACCCCTCATATTTTTTCTTAAGTAGTTAAAATCAGGATTATGTGCTTGAATATCAGAATTTGTAGTTGGGAAGTGTGTGGGCTGCTCGAATGTGGGAATTAGTTTGGCTGAGGTGAAACACAGAGAGTTACACGTTAGAAAGCTGGCCAAGATAACAGCTGGTAGTGAAATATCTTCTTGTTTGATGCACATGATACGCAGATAGCAGTAGCAGGCCTCCCATCATCGCTGCGCCAGTGGGCGGAGGTGCTCACAGAGGAGGACCCACGGGACTATGTGGCATGGTTAGCTTTGCCTTTGTTTGGTGGGGAGTGGGAGGGGAATTCTGGGTGCTGTTGCCCTTCATGGAACACGTCCCTACAATGTGTCACCTGCAAATTAAAAGGCAAAGCAGCAGGAAACCTAGGCTTCCAATTTTTTACATCTTCTAGGTAACTGAAAGTGCTCTATGGGGACAAGAACTTCCTTCCAGTTTCTCTGGCCTTAGGAAACCTGCCTGGTTCCCGTCACGGTGTCCCTGGGCACTCTCCTTGCCTCACTTTGCAGGAGGTGAACCACCGGAACCCTGTGCTTGCTGGCTGTTCACCTTGAGCTCCCACCTTTCTGAAGCTTCTATCTTTTTGTGCCTCTGTAATTATTGGGGTGACTGCTTGCTGAGGAAGCTAAATGTCATTGGAGTGAGGGGGTGAGCTGGGGCTGCCCTCTGACTCCCTGGCATGTATGGTACAGGGATGAGGTGTCATAAAGGCAAATGCTCACTGGTCTTTAGTCACCCACCCTGGTGTGTGTGGAAGGGAGGTGCGGGATGAGTTGAGAAGGGAATCAATAGTGGCAATGGGGAAATACCCAGAAGTAAAGCTTTCTTAGGAATGGTTTCCACATGATCCTTAAAGCTGCCAGAGAACTATCTGGGGTGATCAGGAGTGAGCAGTAACTGCAACCCATTTTCCTTAAACTGCATTTTAGTAATGTGATGTTGCACACGTGTTTCCTTATAATGATCTCCCCGCATTCCATATTAACATGGATGAAATAAGAAAATTATTAAGTGTAATGTTGTTTAGCAAGAGCTTATACATAGTAATATGTTTTTCTTTTTTGAGACATAGTCTCACTATGTTGCCTTTGGTAGAGTGCCCTGGCATCACAGCTCACAGCAACCTCAAACTCTTGGGCTAAAGTGATTCTCTTGCCTCAGCCTCTCAGGTAGCTGGGACTACAGGTGCCTGCCACAACCCCTGGCTATTTTTTGGTTGTAGTTGTCATTGTTGTTTGGCAGGCCCGGGCTGGATTGTAACCCTCCAGTCCCAGTGTATGTGGCTGGTGCCCCAGCCGCTGAGCTATAGGCACCGAGCCACATGGTAATACCTTGAGCTTTAAAAATACTTCAGAGCAATATTGAGAGTATTGATTTTCTTTAAAATGAAGCTTTATTTGTTTAATAAAGGATGAAGGGAGAGAATTAATAAAGGATGAAGGGAGAGGTGGGGTCCAGTCAATACAAAAGTGTCTCATGAGCAGGTATCAGGAAGCAGGAGAAGCAGGAGGTAGAGTCAGGGGAGCCCTCAGTTTGGGTAATCAGTTCTTGAATAATCTACGTTTGGCTGTATGTAGGTGAAACAGTACCTCCAAAGATCTGGATTTCTGGTTTTACTCAATTCTAATTCTGCAAATAGCATCCAGGGTCAAAAATAAAATATATAAAAATATCTATAAGAATATGATCAGCTCTCTTACAGTCAAGAGAATAAAGTAGAAAAAAATGAATTTAAATTTAATGTATAATACTCACATGTGGTATTTTCTCTCCATCTCTCATCTACAAATCTATGTTATGATGTTCATCTCTCTCTTGCCTTCACCTTCTGAAATGACATTTTCACCTCATTAAATAGGAAAAGTTTATTTCAAAATATTGAGAAAAGAATATAATGAATAAAGAAGATAATTTAAGTTAAATTTAAAAGTCACCCCAAGTCAAATCCCCGTTGACATGTTTTGGTTAACATTCCTGTCTTTCTGTACACTATCCTTGGAGGCCTGGCCTCTAAGAGAGTGACAGTCGGGGTGGGGACCTAGGGAAATGTGCAGCCTCAGTGTTGTTGCCTGTCCCCACAGGGTTGTCTGTGGTGCCGCTTCTTTTCAGGAAGAGCTTCTGTGTTACAACCGTTAGCTTTTCTGATATCAAGAACCTTGGCTGTTCTCCAAAACAAAGCAATTTTTAAAAAAATGTTAAATGAAGTCATTATGATGGTTAAAATTAATTTAGTAAATATTTACTGAAGAACTTCCTCAGGCATATGTAGATGAGTAAAAAGTTTCCTGCTCTCTGAAGAGTTTGTAGTCTTACGTGTAGGAAAGTTCCACAAACAATATAACAAAAAAATGGGAGGTAAAGTCACATTTAGCTCAGGATGGTAAGAAAATGACCTTTGGTTTTCTTTTCTTTTGAGAGGAGGGCGTTTTGCTGTATGGGGTGGGTGTGAGGAGAGTTCTATGGTTAGATGGTGAAGGCAGTGAGGGTGGGAGGCCTGCAGGGAGAGAGAGAACAGGACAGCCTAACCTAGTTAGAGTTGGGGAGCCTGCAGCTGCCACCGTGGGAGTACAGGTGAGGTCCGGCTGTAGAGGGCCTTGTGCGAAAGCCTCAGTGATAGGCACAGGGAGTTAGGAAGGGGTTTTTTGAGCGTTAGTATAAAATACTGTTATTTTAAGGAGGCTTAGCCCTGTGGGGTTGATTTATGAACCTGAGTAGGGAGAGTCTGGAGATAAATCTGGATGATTCCAGATTGGCTAGAAATTTTAGAGGGATAGACTATAGGCAAGTTTATTCACTTTTCAATACCTGAGAACCCACATTTAAAAAATGGCAATAATGATATTAATGCGGTTTTGTAAGATTTGGATTAACCCATGCAAACTGGGAACCTGTGGCCCCAAGGCTTACACATACACGCACATGAGGCCATCCAGATCTCCAACTGCAGCCCCTGACTGAATCCAAATTTCACAAATTGTTCTGTGAAGTTTGGATTCAGTCAGAAGGCTGCACTCAAGGATCTAGAAGGCCATGTGTGACCCCGGAGCTTCAGGTTCCGCACCCCTCTAGAAATAGATGGCTTGTGTAAAGAATTTCATTGGTGTGTATTTCTGCAATTTTTTTTGCTGGTGTTAAATGTGGCTAATAACATCCCTTTCAGAAAGCAGAATAGTAACCTTCTAACATGGTTTTTTCCCTCAGACCTTCGGCATGCTTGATTATTCTTTCATGTATGTGATGCATTTGAAAATTGGCTGGCTGTTAGAGCCAATATGTTAGAACAATATTTCTTTACTACTATAATACGAATGGTATTGAAAATCCTTTTATGAAGGCCAAAGCCAATTGAAGTATGTGTGAAGAAAAGTGGTGAAATAGGAATTTGTATATAAACAGGAGAAAGGTAGTTGGCATGCTCTGGTAGTCCCTTCACTTTACAAAAAAATAGGTAGCTCTTTGCTGTTACAATTTGCATTATTAAAGCATATAATTTTCTGGGGACACTTGCCATATTGCATTGGATGACCACTGGAATTAAATTTTAAAGAAATCAGTTATTTTAATTGTATTAAAATGGTTTATAGTTTTTTTATGTCAAGAGTTTATCATGAAATTTCCATAGAGAGGTGATGTGCTTGTCATCCAGTTTGCTATTTCTTTCTGTCACATAACAACTATTTTCTGACTCTTGGGTAAATTAAATGTACCTAACGCAAATGTTGATTCAACTCTAGTGCTGCCTGCAAGTGAGTGACAGGCCTGGAATGTTTGTTTCCTGTGAGTTTTGTTGGCTTCTCCGACAGCAAATCCTTTGTCAGTCTGTGTGATGCTCTTTCTCTGTGTGTGTGTGTGTACGTGTAAGCTGGTGACCTGTAACACGCTGATGGGGCTCCTTGCTGCCATTTAATTATAGGCAGAAACTTGCTTAGACTGGATTTTTCTCTCATTCATTACTCTATGTATAATATTAGAACAGTTCCTACCTTCTGGAAATTTAGTCCTTACAACTTTTATCTCTTACGGAAGGGAGTACAGGTGTTTCATGTGACTCCTTTAACTACTAAAACCTCAGTTAAAGAAGGAAGATGAAATTAGCTAGACATGGTAGCATGTAGTTCCAGCTTCTGAGGAGGGTGAGGCAGGAGACTCTCTTGAGCCCAGGACTTTGAGGTTATAGTGAGTTATGCTAATGTCACTGCACTCTAACTGGGGGTGACAGAGCATGAGTTTTTCTCAAAAAAAAAAAAAAAAGAAAAAGGAAGATGAGACCGTTAAACAAGTGGAGCCACTTGAAAAGTCTTAGCTGGACAGCTCTGTGGATTGGATTGCAAGCATGTCTATACCACCTGCTTTTCCCCTCACTCTCCGATTAATTTCCCCTTAGCCCTATGTGTGAATGTCCACTGTTGGTTTTGGAGTAAAATTGAGGCTCTGGTTTCCAAATCTACTTTAAAGATTAGCATAATTATTTCTGTAATCCTAACCTGTCAAAGAGTTTTGCCTTATTTTCTTCCTGTTTTTGAGTAGCTTAACTCAATCTTAGGTGTCTTTGAAATAGCATGCCCTGAAGTTCTGAAACAAAGCAAGAATTTTAAAAGAAATGTGATCCCAGATGAAGGCAGACAAAAGTCTAGCTTACTGTATCCCAGGTTTACTTAATTCAGCTGTATAAACGCCTCAGTTTGCTTCTGCCAGCTCTTTTATTTCTTTGCATAATGTCTAGCTTCCCTGTCATGATGTAATCAGTATGTAATGCCCCTGAAAGACCAGATGATGGTGTTGAACCAAGATGAACCATTCCAAATTGCCAGATTCTGTAACATCACTGTAATTGCAAATGTCTTCTTAAACACATTAACCCACAAATTAAGGACTTTTAGAATAAATAGTATTTAATCACAAGTGCTTTCAGAAACGTAAAAGAGACAAAAATCATGCTACACTTTGTAGATCTTGTGCGTTTACACAGAATTTAAAGGAAGTAATAACATCTAATGTGAACTGGGTATATAGCACACCTTAGAGCTGCTGTAGGTTTGTTTCCAGACCACCTCAATAAAGTGAGTCATAGGAATTTTTTGGTATTCCAGAGCATATAAAAGTTATGTTTACAGTATACTGTAGTCTGTTAAGCGTGCAATAGCATTACATATATATTTTTAAAAACCCAGCGTACATACTTACATACTGTAATTTAAAAATGACTTTATTACTAAACAATAGTACTGATCATTTGAGGCTTTAGCAAGGTGTTATCTTTTTGCTGGTAGAGGGTTTGCCTCCATGTTGATGGCTGCGGACTGATCAGGGTGGTCGTTGCTGAAGGTTAGGGTGGCTGTGGCAATTTAAAAAAATGAGACAATAATAACTCACTGCATTAATTCACTCTTCCTTTCATGAAAATTTTTTGCTGTAGCATGTAATGATGTTTGATAGCATTTTACCCACGGTAGAATGTCTTTCAAAACTGGAGTCAGTCCTCCCAAACTCTGTTGCTGCTCTGTCAACTAAGTGTGGTAATGTTCTAAGTCCTTCGCTGTCATTTTAATAATGTTCCCTGCATCCTTACCTGGAGTAGATTCCATCTTCAGAAACCACTTTTCTTTCCTCATCCATAGGAAGCAACTTCTCATTCATTACAGTTTAATCATGAAATTGTAATGATTTAGTCACATCATCAGACTCTACTAATTGTAATTTCTTATTGTTTCTCCCACATCTTCAGTGACTTTTAACATTGAAGTTTTTTTTGAGATAGATTCTCAAGCTGTTGCCCTGGGTAGAGTGCTGTGGCGTCACAGCTCACAGCAACCTCAAACTCTTGGGCTTAAGCAATTCTCTTGCCTCAGCCTCCCAAGTAACTGGGACTATAGGCGTCCACACAATGCCTGGCTATTTTTTTTTTATTGTTGCAGTTGTCATCGTTTAGCTGGCCCAGGCCGGGTTCGCACCCACCAGCCTCCGTGTATGTGGCTGGCGCCCTACCCACTGAACTGTGGGTGCTGCCTAACATTGAAGTCTTGAACCCCTCAAGCTCCTCCATCAGGGTTGGAATCAGCTGCTTCCAAACTCCTGTTAATATCGACATTTTGACTTTCTTCCACGAATCATGGAAAGTTCTTAGTGAAATCTTGAATGGCAAATCTTTTCCAGAAGGATTTAAATTTACTCAGATCCAATATAGGAATTTCTATTTATGGCTGCTATGTCCTTATGAAATATATTTCTTAAATTATAAGACTTCAAAGTAAAAATTACTTCTCTATTCATGGGCTGCAGAATGGATGTTGGGTTAGCAGGCATGTAAACTCTGGGGTGATCTGGTGCATTGTCAGTGAACAGTAATATTTTGAAAAGATCTTTTTTTCTGAGCCAATAGGTCTCAGTACTCAGCTTAATATATTTGGTAAACCATGCTATAAACAGGTTTGCTACCATTCAGGCTTTATTGTTCCATCGGTAAAACATAGGCAAAGTACCTTTAGCATAATTTTTTTAGAGACAGAGTCTCACTATGTTGCCCTCGGTAGAGTGCTGTGGTGTCACAGCTCACAGCAACCTCTAGCTCTTGGGCTTAGGCGATTCTCTTGCCTCAGCCTCCCGAGTAGCTGGGACTACAGACACACGACACAATGCCCAGTTATTTTTTTTTTGTAGTTTGGCTGGGGCCGTGTTTGAACTCATCACCCTCGGTATATGGGGCCTACCTTTGGCACAATTCTTAAGGGCCCTAGGATTTTTGAAAACATAAATGAGCATCGGCTTCATCTTAGAGTCACCACCTGCATTAGTCCCTAACGAGAGAGTCAGCCTGTCCTTTGAAACTCTGAAGCTAGTCGTTGACTTCTCCTGTCTAGCAATGAGAGTCCTAAATTTTAGACATCTTCTTCCAATAGAAGACTGTTTTGTCTACATCAACGGTTCTCAACCCCTTTGTAACAATGAAAATACATCCTGTATATCAGATATTTACATTACAATTCATAACAGTAGCAAAATTACAGTTATGAAGTAGCAACAAAAATAATTTTATGGTTGGGGGTCACCACAACATGAGGAACTGTATTGAAGGGTCACGGCATTAGGAAGGATGAGAACCGCTGGTCTACACTGAAAATCTGTTATTTAATGTAGCTTCCTTCACCAATAGTCTTAGCTAGATCTTGAGGATGATTTGCTGCACGCTCTACGTCTGCACATTCTGTGTCGGCCCGTGCCGCTCAATCTTGACCTTTATGTTCTAGAGCAGCTTACCTCTCCAGGCTTCCAACTTTTCTTCTGCAGCTCCCTCATCTTTCAGTCTTCATTGACTTGAAGAGAGCTGAGGTCTTGCCCTGAATTAGATTTTAGCTTAGGGAATGTTATGGCTCACTTGGATTTTCTATCTAGATCACTAAAACTTTCTCCCTATTAGCAATAAGGCTATCTCACTCTCTTCTCATTTTTGTGTTTGCTAGAGTAGTGCTTTTAATTTCTTTGAAGAATTTTCCATTTGCATTCACAACTTGATTATTTCTTTTGTTGCAAGAGGCCTAGTTTCCACCCTATCTCAGCTTTTGACATGTTTTCTTCACTAAGCTTAGTTATTTGTGGCTTTGGTTTAAAGCGTGTGACCTGTGACTCTTCCTTTTACTTGAACACTTAGAGACCAGTTTAGGATTATTAAATAACTTTTTGCATTATTGTTATGTTTCAAGGAACAGGGCGGCCCAAGGAAAGAATGGGGAAGGGCCTGTTGGTGGAGCAGGCGGAACACACACACAACTTATCAATTGAGTTTACCATCTTATGTGGTTGGGATTTGTGGCACCCTAAAATAATTAACAATAGTAACACCAAAGATCACTGATCACAGATCACCATAACAGATATAAAAATAACAAAAAAGTTGGAAGTAGTGAGAGAATTACCAAAACTTAACACAGAGACATGAAGCAAGCATGTGCTGTGGACTTGCTTGATACAGGGTTGCGACAAATCTTCAACTGGTGAAAGACAACAATATCCATGAAGTGCCATGAAGCATAGTGCAATAAGATGAGATATGCCTGTACCTGATAACGTCTTGATCGTAAAAACAACAAGTTGGTATGAAGAATATTTTCACTGCTGACAGAATGTTTGTATTTAAATGCTTTGGTATGTATTTGAGATTTTTTCCAGGGGTAGACTAAGCCTACTCAGCAACTTGTCAGGCACTAGCATATTATATCTGGAATCCGTCTACTTAGATAATGGAAATAAATGGTAATGGTTTCTTCTAGTTACTACAAGATGTTAGAAGTTCATAAGGATGACTGAGAGCATTATATTTAGCAGCATGCTTTTTAAGTTATTAAAGGAAAATTCAAATACATTAATTTGACTTAAATGTTTGCTTTCCCACCTTGCACACCCCAGTCTTATCGTGATTCTGGGTGACTGATCCTCCAGCGCCCTTCATTGCTCATGGCCTTCACCTTTACCCTACTTTATCTATTTGCCTTTGTGGCCACATCCTGGAGCTTGTCATCTCCTGGAACAGCTTTTCCCGGGATGAAATCACTATTTGGCATCCCTCGATGACCACAGCCTTTCACTTTCTGTCCCTTGGAAGTACTGGGACTTTTTCAAGGCCTCCAAGCTGGGGATGCTTTGTTTTTCTCCCCTCCTGCCATCCCCTTCTTGCCTTTTCTTCCTTTCCTAACTGCTTGACCCACAGTGTCCATGACTTCAGCTAGGTCTTGTCCATATCCTCCGCTCCTTCTGTGCCTGCTGTTTTTCTGGCACACCATCCTGGAAATAGTGCAACCTGCAGCAAGCCAGCTGCCCCCTTCTCCTCACTCAATAGGGCTTCTGAGGGCTATAGGAGAAAACCCCCAACTATTCAGCCTCATGCCACCAAAAATTCATGATCTCTCTCAGCTGGGTTTTCAACCCAGTCCTGGAAAATTCCTTTTTATTTCTTAATCTATGTTTCTCTCCTTATTTCCCATTTTGGCCCCCACTCAGAAGGATTTTTGTCTGCAGAGCCTGTCCAGTCCTCTCTCACTCTCCTGTTATGTAAGCTGTGATGACTCCTCATTGGCCTGAGAGTAAAATCCAGACTCTTTAATTTGATCTAAGGCTCACCACGGTCTGGTTCCCACTTAGCTCCTCAGATTCCTCTGTTCATCCTCTCCTCATCACACATTATTTGCTAAATATTTGGAGCTTTGTTTAGTTTCTGATAAGCACGTGCTTTCTCATGTCCAGGATTTGCTGTCCCTTTACCTGTCCTGGCCCCCACTTCCTCCCCTCGCTTCACCTGGTTCTCTTTGTGTCCTCCTCCAGGTCTTAGGGTAAATGTCATGTCTCCAAGCTCCCCACTCTCTGCCACTTGCCTCCACCGCAGAATAAGCCACGTGTTTCGACTTGGCCCTCCTTCCACCCACTGCCTTCTCCTGTTAGTAGTTCTCTGTCTGTTTCTCCTGATAGGTCACTGGCTTTGTGAAGTCAGGGGCAGCACTATTTTTGATGGTGATTGTATGATGCCTAGTACCGAGTGATGGGTCTTGGCACTTTGTAGACCTTTAATAAAAATGTTTAGAGTTCATTAACGAATTCACAGACTGTGCATTAAGTGATCCCTTTATGACAATAGCATCAGCTGGTATTTACGGAGACTTTATCATGCACCAGCGTTTGTTGTAATACTTTTATAGGTATTATTTTTTTTTCTTTCTTACAATAGCCCTAATGGGATAAGTTGTTTTATTTTGTAAGTTCTACAAATAATAAAGTCTGGGGTGGTGGGCTGAGCTTTTAACAACTACTCTGTCCCACTCTGCACATGTGTGCAGGAACTTTGCGATAGTCTCAGGTGGGGGACAGGGTTTGGGAGAAGCTGCAAATGTTCTCTGCCCTAGAAGAATCGTAGCCCAGGGGATGAGAGAGTAAAGAGAACAACTGTTCCAATACGAAATGATCAATTTTTGATGGGCATTTGACCCAAGCATTAGGGAAGAACAGAGAGTTTCTTTTACTTTAATTCTTTGAAAATCAGTAATTTATATTTGGCATACATATAATCTAAGAACTGAAGTAAAACAGTATTTTATATCTATTCCATCACCTAATATTTTAAGACAATAACATAGAGGCTATTTATATTGCTAAATACCTTTTGCTTATAAAGGAAAGTTAAATAAATGGGTTCGTTATTAATTTCCTATAGATTTTCAGCTCCCATTACTCAAAAATAGATTTATATTTGTTAAAATTGAAGTGATGCTCTTCTTTGTTTCAAAAAAAAAAATTTGACAAAATATATGTGCAACTCAAAAAAACTTGGTTTGTGAAATTTGTTGTTTTGTTGATTTTACAGGAGAATCATGAAAAAAGTATCTATGGAGCCATCTGAGCGACTGGCTAGTCTCCAGGCTCTGTGGGACAGCCAGACTGTGGCTGAGCAGGGCCCCTGCGGTGAGCATGCATTTTACCAAAATGTAAATGGCTGGCTGGATATCCCCATGCCAGGAAGTTAAGTCTATTTCTAGTGTGCTACTGTAAAGGTACAATTAGTTTCAAGGTGTAATTAGCAGTGCACAGACTTCAGATTGGTGGACAGAAATCCTAAATTTAAGCTACCTTACATCCTGCTGTGTGCTTACTATAGAATAGGGGGGAGAATCTTTGCTGTTTTTCCACCAAAAGGATAATCAACACTGTCAACATTGGCCATATTTAAGCTTTTAAATTTTAATTTCAAAATCATTTTGCCAAAAACCTGTCAGCGTTTCTGTTATATTTCAGGTGGCTTTTCTCAGATGTATGCCTGTGTGTGTGACTGGCTTGGATTTTCATACAGGGAAGAAGTACAATGGGTAAGTATGCCTGTGTACATCTATGTGCCCACACACACACTCCTGGAGAATATGCTAATATTTGGCTGGCTTATTTTGCTTTCTTGCCTAAAATCTACATTTCTCAAATTACATAAAAGTCTACCTTTGTAATTGTTTAACTCTCTTGGCCTCTCTCTTGCTTTCCTGATCACCTACATGGACTAATTACATGAATGAATGATATTTCAAATAGGATGTGGATACAATTTATCTGACACAAGATACCAGGGAATTGAACTTACAAGACTTTAGTCATCTTGACCACAGGTAAGCAGCTTCTTTCTTTCTTTCCTTTCTGCTAATCCAGTTTTTTTTCAGAGCTGTAGTTCTCTGTTGAGCTGTACATTATCTTCAGAGAATCACTTTATAGAAGGAATCGGGAGAATCTGAAAATCTCTGGGTATTGCCTTTCAAGTAGTAGTTTCACATATATTCATCGTGTCAAGGTGCACTTGTGTATCCAAAAATCTAGTATGTGCTGAATTTCATTTTAGAAACAGTTCCTATAGCAGCCTACAAAAGTCTACTTACCCTATATATAAACCATAGTATTGTTTTTACCTAATTGTCATTTGTAACATTTTTGGGAAATTGTATACTGAAATCTTAACAAATGACTTTCAGTTCACAATTTCTTTTTCAGTTGGGCATCGCTACGGTATATGTGCATATATTGGTGAATATCATTTTGCCAATATCTGCCTGGTGATAGTGATAATGAAGTCATGAAACCTGTTATAAGTTATTTGGGAGAATTTTGGGTTTTAAGATCTTCACTGGAATGCTTCCTTTAGTCTCTGCCTCTTTTAGCAGGAGTAGATCTGGCAAATTTATTTAACTCCTAATAAGTTGAGCCTTGGCTGCCCTCCAGTGTGTCTTTTCTGGTCGTATTTACCCTGGCCTGTGTCAATCTCATCAGTCCTAGATATGCTGCTATTTATCGTAGGAGGACAGCTCTCAGCCCTACAGGGAGGAATACCAGCCCAACAAATCTTTTCACTCTGTTTGGAATTGAAAGGGAAATCTAGGATTCCAGCAGGACTATTGTGCCATTTGGACAACTAGAATGTCATAGAGGATTGTTGTTGCCAATACCTCGTCTTAAGATCTGCATCTTGTCCCCCAAAACACCATTTCAAATTATTTTTCCACTTACCTAACAGGAAATCCAGAATTGCAGTGGGATCTCTGAAGAGTTCTAGCCTATTGAGTCAGGCAAGGAAAAATTCTACCACATGGCTACGCCTTCTCTTTGCACAGCCGAGGTCTAGGGAGGCTGGGGCAGCAGACTCAGCCGTGTCTGTAATTGTGGCTAGCATGCCTCAAGCCTCCATTTCTTAAGGCTGGATTTGCTTCCTTTTTGTGGTAGCAGGTAATTTTCTCCTGCTGAAAGCTATTCTTCTTCTCCCTATATGTGAGGGAGCTTTGGACTCCCAAATTTAGGCAATATGTTTCCGGTGTGGTTTATAAAAATGTAAACTGAGAAAGAAAAAGGGAAAATGTTTTACAAACCAAGAAAATCGTGTGTAGAATAGGATAGGAATAGTACACAGACATGCATTATCTGGTCTCAGTGCTTTTGCTGACCCCTATACATTCATTCAAAAAAGATTGATCTTTTGTTGATGTGAATTATCTCTATTTGTATTTACCATATTAGAAATTAAAATCCAAACATTATTAATTAAAAAATAGCATTCATAAACCATTGCTTGCTTACATAGATACCATTTTAGTGAAAAATAACTGTGTTTTCCAAAACAAAAATAAATCAGCAGGAAGTGTGGCATCAGTAAGACAGGCGCTCTGTTGTTGCTGAATAAGCATTTAGGTGTGAGGATGACAGTGGTTAGGCTCGATCCACCCAGTCAGTCTCTGGAGAATGGTAGTTAGGGAGTACTTTGAAAACTACTCACTTAGTTGTTATTTATAGGCTTCAAAATTTCATTTAAGTATATTCTTTCAATTTGTTCTGGTTTTGGTATCAGTGGGGCAAAAGAAGCATAGATTGAAAAAGACTTTATAAATTTCTCATCAGATCTCTTGAAGGTCTGTGAGCTGACAGGTTAAAAATGTAATTACACCATAATTTGGAATGGCAGGGAATTATGAGGGTAGAGGTGATGGTGCCAAGGGGAAGAGAATATATAGCTTTAAATACACTGATCTCTCCTGTTCCCCGAAGATTTTTAGGAGGAGCTAATCTCATCAATCCTTCAAAGATTCAGCAACATGCATCACTGAGTTTAAACTTGGCTCACGAGAGCCCAGCAGACTCGTGCTTCTGTGTTGTCATATTTCTTACTCATGAAGGTGACATTCTTGGGTGTGATATTATTAGGAGAGAGTCCTAAGTGTGGATTATGTTTGACAAGGATGTCCTAAGGGCATTAGTGTAATTCTTTTCCAAGCTCCATTTTTTTATTCCCATGCTCATTTAAAACGGAAGAAATACTGTTTGGAATGTGGAATCAGGTGTGCACAGCATTGCCTTCTGTTTCCATTCCTGAATTTCTCTAAATGGTTGTTCTTTAGAACAGTGATTCCCAACCTGGGTGAGATGGAATCAGTGGGGTGAATAAAATGATGTTATGTTGGGGAGTATAAAGCTAAGAGTAGAACTTTGTGTTTATATTTTTCTTATCCATTTTATTTATGTGTGTGTGTGTGTGTTTTATACTGAGCTTAATATATTACTACTGTAGCACATGTATATGATATTCAGAATACTTCAGTGTTAGGAATAAATGATGAAAAAAATTAGAAATGGCTGGGCACAGTGGCTTACGCCTGTAATCCTAGCCTTCTGGGAAGCAAAGGCAGGTGGATTGCCTGAGCTGATAGGTTCAAGACCAGCCTGAGCCAGAGTGAAACCTCGTCTCTAAAAAAATAGCTGGGTACTGTGGTGGTTGCCTGTAGTTCTGGCTACTTGGGAGGCTGAGGCAAGAGAATTGCTTGAGCCCCCCAAAAAGTTGGAGGTTGTTGTGAGCTATGATGCCATTGCACTGTACCAAAGGCAGCAAAGTGAGACTCCTATCTCAAAAAAAAAAAAAAAATTTAGAATCCACGCTTTTAGACATCTGAGAATGTCCTCTGTGAACTGGTTTAGGTAGTGACATCCTTTACAGACTTGGTGAGTGGTCCAACTAGTAATTTAATAATACATAGGACATGTCTCTATATGAGTTAGGGTGCCAGGAAAGAATAGCTAATTCATGAAATTGTTTCAAAGTAGATATAACAAGAGAAAGACCAAATTGTCCCCAGAAGGGCTATCAGTGACTGTCAGGAAGATAATGATGCTGTGGCTGAGTTTTACCAGCCCTGCCACAAGTGCATTTTCCATTGTGTGCAAGCACAGAGCATGGAGAGTAGTAAGATTACGCATTCTTGCATAAAACACCTCCTGTGAGCCTTTAAATGTTTATAAGATTTATTAAGGGGAAACCTTGACTCCTGTGGTATGTGGAGAGAATAAAAATAATCCATGATGTTGTTCCCTGAATTATTGCTCTCTGTATTTGTGCCTTCCCCACATTGTAGATTGTGGGGCTTGCTAGACATCCTTTACATCTGTCAATTATTTTTGTTCTTTAACACTTTCCTGGTGTATTTCACACGGTCTATTTAAAAGTCACAGTGTTTTTACAGGGAGAGGGTGGGCAGGGGAAAGGGAATAAAGAGGGGAATTTGGCCTGAAAATAGTAACTGGGAGAATTAAGGTCTTATGAAATCATACAGATCAGAAAGATGAGGTCAGAACTCAGTTTAATAATAGGTTATCTAGAATCTTGAATAGCAAAAACTTTGGCAAGAGATCTAAATCTCTTGCTGACTTCTTTAGGTTTTTACATTTTAACTTTTCAAAATAGCCTCACATAGTAGCAGTTTATTTTTGATGTTCAAAACTAAGAGTACTAAAAAAAATAAAAATAAAAAAATAAGAGTACTATACAATTGTTACTTGAGAAATTATTTCAGAATACATCTTAAATAATTAAAAAAAGGATACATCTTAGTATTGACTTTAAAATCAGAAACCCAATGATTGATGAAAGGTCAGTTCTTCAGTCTAAAACAGTGGTTCTCAACCTGCCTAATGCCGCGACCCTTCAATACAGTTCCTCATGTTGTGGTGACCCTCAACCATAAAATTATTTTCATTGCTACTTCATAACTGTAATTTTGCTACTGTTATGAATCGCAATGTAAATATCTGATATGCAGGATATATTTTCATTGTTACAAAGGGGTCGCGACCCACAGGTTGAGAACCGCTGGCCTAAAAGCTTGCAGATAGACCATCCTGGATTCCTCTGTAGAGTGGGCTGAAGATTTTTTTGACAGGGTGGAAAGCAGGTTAGTCATTAGTGTGATGAAAAACCAGTGATTAAGACATGGGCTTCTGAGTCACAGTCTCTGGATTTGAATTCTGGCTGTGCCTCAACTGTAAACTTAAACTCCATGTGCCTTGAAACCTTTGTCTGTAAAATGCCATAGTAATAAACCCCTCCTGAGGTTATTGTGGAGATTATATGGATGAATATATTTTAAAACAGTTAGTGACTGTATGCAAACTTGGTAACATAAATGCTTGCTATTTCTATGTCCTAGAAGTCTTGCCCTCTTTTAAAATGAATATCTATATAAAAGTGATGAGTTTCTGAATTGAAAAAGAAAATAAAGAATTGAAGTAACAAAATCCCTACATTACAGAAAATTTTAGATTTCCAGAGACATCTTTTCTATGATACTCTTATTTTGCCACTTTTATGATGGCTTTTTCTTATACATGAAGAAAAGTGTTAGAGAAAAACTTGATTCTTTTGAGTTTTAAGGGGAGGTATGAATTATTTAGAAGTGTCAGCTGAGGCAAGAAATAAGGATCTTAGCTTTATTACAACTCAAAACCAGTGATTAGGTTAAAAACCCCGGGGGGGGGGCGCGCCCCCCCGCCCCCGGCGGGGGGGACGTGTGTTGGGGGTCTGAGGTGAGAGGGGAGGGG
>CAUYRH010047353.1:0-12699 GCA_963574655.1 Perodicticus potto
TATTAGGCCATGTAATTATCCTTTAATAGCCGGTCAGCCCTGTTCCAGAGACTGGCATTTCGACCGCAGCTTTCAGCTCTGTGAAAAACTCTTCACCCCATTGAAAAAGACCACTTTTAAAAATCACCATTCGTTTTATATTTTTTTTTTTTTTTTTGAGACAGAGCCTCAAGCTATCACCCTGGATAGAGTACTGTGGCATCACAGCTCACAGCAACCTCTAATTCCTGGGCTCATGTGGGTCTCCTGCCTCTGCCTCCCAAGTAGCTGGGACTACAGGCGCCCGCCACAACACCCGGCCATTTTTTGGTTGCAGCCGTCATTGTTGTTTGGCGAGCTGGGCTGGATTCGAACCCGCCAGCTCAGGTGTACGTGGCTGGCTCCTTAGCCGGTTAAGCCAGAGGCTCCGAGCCAACAATTTTCAAGTTTTAAGTGAGAGTTTTACCAGTGGCAATTGCTCTTTTCTCTTCATCTAAATTAAGGGGTTTCCTTGGATAAGTGTATAATTTCATTAGTAATGAATAACTGATGGTTATCAAGAATCTTGACACCAGAGCCACACTGTTCAATTACAACCTAAGCAAAACAGAAAACCAAATCAAGAAGGTCAGCAAATGTGGCTAGCAGCATGGTTACATGCTTCTTACCAAATCTAAGTGCCAGGGTGTCATGGACAACTTTTAAAAACAGACTCACGTGTGAGTATTATTTTGCAGGGAAGGAGGTTGCACTCTCTCGGGAGAAGAGGGACAAGGAGGCTGTTTCACTATCCCAGGATGACATAGAGGTGTCAGTAAGGAACCTCCTCAGGTGTCAGACAAAGTGAGAAAAAGGGAACAGCAAAGCCTGTCTTCAAATAATGTGGGATACTGGGCCCTAACCTGGTAAACAGGTAGACACATCTACCTCCTTACCATCTGTAGGTTGCAGCTCGCTACAGGATCTGGAAAATGGAGTGTTCTTCACAAAGAACAGTTATTTTCACCCTTATAACATGCCAGGTAGGACTGGCACCATCAGCCTTTCACTAGCTGTTCACATTCATAGGCTATAAATTACCAGGTGCACTGTCTTGGAACGTCAAGCACACTGCGTTGGTCTACACAGGGAGCTAAAAGTAAGTTAGCCCATGAATGTATTGGTCATGATAAAGAACAAGGCCATTTGTACATTTTAAAAGGTGATTTAAGAGAGAGATTTGGAAAAAAAAGAGAAAATTAAAAAATTCAAACCATAAAACAAAGTTTTTGTCTTCATTTAAAAATCCACTTCAAATCAAAATATATAGTACCATAGCATAAGACATCTACTCGTTTAAGATCTCTTAACTTGGAATTATGAGTATTAAATTTCTACTTATCAATTCTTCTTTAGCCACACTGTTTACAGATGAATAAATGTATGAGATAAATATATGCATTCATACTAAATATATATCTCATAAAATCACTTCAGCTAATCACAAACCACATCTTTCTATCTCATTTCAGAAATATATAGTAAAATGTAAACTACTCAAATTAGCCAATTCAGCCTTTTTTCTTGTTAAAGAAGTGACTGTGTTCCTCCTGAAAAGGCACATGATTCTGAGTACTGGGAACAAAAGATTTATGAGTTCATAAATACCTAATAAAGGAAACTTGTGAAAGGCATATCTGTTAAATATCACAACCGTTTTTTCTCAAGTTTAGTTTTGTTTTCTTTCCCTCTACAAGACCCACATCAATTAAAAAAAAATCCCATCCAGAACCCCATTCTCCTTCCTGCAACCCCTCAAAAGCAAAAAAACAAAAACCAATTTTGTTCATATGACATTCCCCTTGAGGTCTTAATCGGTTTCGTCTGTAGGATTTCCTCTTTGGGTGACATTATCAGAAGAAATTACCCTGTATCGTTACCTACGGTCAATGAGGTTTGACAGGCTTTCCTTCCCGCCCGTCTGTATCTGAGTGGAGGTTGCAAGCAATTCCCTGAGACAGGAAGGTGTCGTCTAGACACGACCCTTTGAAGTTCCTTTTGCTTCCATCTTCAGCTGACTGAAATTTCATTTTTGAGGGTCATCAGCCTGAAACAGTCTGTGGATGATGCCGCTTTGGTGATTATAACTATTTACTGTACTGCTCTGTGCCGGAAGGAAAGTCAGGCTTGCTATGGAATCTGCCTGGAATTCATTCAACGTCAGCCTTGGGTGGCCCCAACCCAGGCAGTGGTTTCAGGCCAGGGAGAAAGACAGGAAGGGGCTGAGAAGAGGACTTTGCTAAGTGGCAAGCGCACATTAAGGGAATTTATCTCAGTCACGGGATAGTAATTTTTTGTTTGTTTTGTTTTTCTGAGGTACAGAAAAATTCATTGCAGATTTGCAGTTTAAATGAGCAATAATTAACAGTGATAGAAAAGAATGGTGCCCCAGTCATTATCTTAACTAATTTTAGATGTTTGCATTGTTTTCATTTTATTCTTTTTACATTACCTTCTTGAAGCACTGTAGTAAATTCTCTTGATACTACTACATTGGGTGACATTTCAAATGACAAAAAATTTGTCCTTTCAAGACAATGCTTATCTCCCCTGCCAATGTGCCTAACGCCCTCCAACAGACCCAGCAGAACGTGGATAAGGGGTTGGACAGTCTTGGGCCTGTTCATCTTGAATTCAACATTTAAGAAATAACTTTATAAACCCAGAAACTCCTTCAGATTTTTACCTAGGGGAAAAAAAAACAAAGACGTTCCAGAAGCTGGTCTCACAGCTAAAGAATACTCTTGGGGGGGGGGGGTAGTAGGGAAAAGAGTAGGGGGTGTGAGTTTTATTGTATGTGTAGATTTTTTTCTTTTACCCATTAAAGGATATACTTTTGTGTTTTGTTTGATATACTTCCTTCTCTCTTTGTAGGGTCAGTAACTCACTTGTCTTTTACTGTAGGAAAAAAGTTCATTCCCTTCCCAGGTGGTGCCTGTGGCTCATCCAGTAGGGCGCTGGCCCCATATACCAAAGATGGTGGGTTCAAACCCGGCCTCAGCCGAACTGCAAAAAAAAAAAAAGAGTTCATTCCCTTCCCATTCACCTCTGTTTTGTCTGGGTTGAATTTTCAGGGCAAAAGTGGAAGTAGTCACTTTGCCAAAACCTCGGCCGAGGTCTTAATTCCCAGGGGGAAATTTACTAGTAAGTTAGACAACATGTCGGGAATAGGGTTCTTAGGAAGCCCTAAGAAATACACTTGTATTTCCCAAGCAATGCAGATCTCTCACTATCAAATAATTAAATTGAGTTCTAAGATCTTGGAGGCTAGTATTTTGGATAAATTTATATCAAGGAGGCATGAACACGAAGGAGAAGGTGGAGTGTAAGTATTGGCAGGCCAGAGAGGGCGGTTTCAGGGATATGTTTTCTTGTCTTATGGAGTTCTCCATCACGTAAAAAGGCGGCTTACCCATAGATGACCTCACTTTGATTTTAGTAGTAAAAGTAATCCTCTTAAATAGCCACCACTAAAAGACCATTACGAAATTTCCATTTTTCAAGGTATAGAAATTGAGATTTATGATTAGCAGCATGCTGGAATATGTGCAACTAGTAAGGGGCAAAACCCTTGTATTAAAAACTGGGTCTTTTGATCACAAGATCTTGGGCCACTGTACCAAAATTTAATAGAGTGACTTTGCTAAGAAGAGCATTGTGGAGGAATTTGGCTCCTTGAAATCTGCTGACGCTAAACCTATGTAAGCATGATTAAGCCTCAGAATAAATTAAATCTGCAAAGTGCAGGGCAAACACACATTGTCTTAAACATCTACAAATTGATTTATAACTCTTCTGCATTCTTTTACAAAGCATTTTACAAATGTTCAGTTTTAATTTGATAGACCCTGTACATTTTTCCACTTGTATACATAACCATTTGATATGCCATAAATATAAACTTATACCACATATACGGTATTTAGGAGGTGGTTTTCCAACTATTTTTCAAAATGAACTATAGAGTATGTGGGATTAAGTAAGATTTTAAAAATTTAATATTTACAGTTGAAGATTAAGAAAGGTAGATTCTTAAGATTCTTACAAGGTCAAAAAATCACACATTATAAATATTGGGTAGGGGTGCTAAATTAATTGTCTTTATGATTCCAATGGGTCAGTTTGTTTTTGTTGTGGACTCAGTTATGGAACTGAATTTTCTATTTTCCTTTGTTTTTTAATTCATTAGGTCTGAGTAAAATTATTATACATATAGTCTTGAAAACCCATCTATAAACCCAAATAATCGTGTTTTGAAAAGCAGAGCTTTATTATTTGTTGATTAGAATATAGTGTTAATACTTATAATCACACATATATAAAAGTTAAAGTAACAAAACATAAACATTTTGAGAAAAAGGGATAGAGTCAGATATTTTAATGGTGAGATTCCTGTGTTTTTTTTTCCCTTTGAGGAGCCTGGTGTCTAATATTTCAATAAAAATTACCATACCTAATTTTTATAACAATTTTTTAAATTAAGAACAAACTCTTAGGAAAATAGTTTAAAAGCAGAGAATTTATCAAGACATTATTTGTTTAATAACATTCTTTCCTGTCACTGTTACAATTTTTCCTGGGCCTTGCCAACTTATTTTCTATTTTCTGATCTTGAAAATTAATGGGGTTCTTCACTGGTGCTTTGTCATCGAGCAGAACCTGAGTGAGGATTTCCACACGCGCAAAAATAGACCTTCCTGTGATTCTGAATCACTCTAGTAATTTTATTGGGCCTCAAAGTGTTCTGAGCCTGGAGGAAACACTCCGTGTAAAACTTGCAGCTTCATCTGGTAGTGATTTGTCACTTACCATGTTTTGGGCTTGTAGCCAGGTTAGCTGTTGCCAAGAGAAGGCAGACAGGGGAATAAAATTATTATCAAGAAAAGACTTGGAAATGTATTGAATGAAGCAAAGGGAGACCAACTCCAAATCGAGGGAAGAATGAACTCCCAGAAAAAACTTAAAGGAGGCTGGAAAAAGGACTTAAGCCCCCTAGGCTAGGTTTTTGTTTATTTTCTGTCCTTGACATAACAAGTATTAGTCTTTAAGTCTATTTAATTAATTGGACAACGAGGAATAGATTTCCTCTAACATTTTAGTAAAATTGATTCTATGACTTCAAAATTCACCTGTGTTGTTACTCTTTTACCACTGTTTTAGTAGTTTTAAATGTAATTTCTCTAAGGTTTCTCTTTTGGACTCACTATTACTCAGACTCAGTCAATGTAACATGTAAATCTGTAGTGTAAGGAATTTTAAGAAAAAGTCATCATTTAAATCCAAAAAGAAACTATTAGGGACTGAGAATTTCAAGTGTCCTTGCTGGTTAACTATATTTAAAAGTCTTCTAATTTTAAGAGATTCTGCATAAAGGCAAAACGATAGTGTATAGATACATTCCTATAATATGCAACTTAAACTTATTTATAACAGACTTGAAATGAAGTTTAAAAAATCTTTAGGCCTGAAAAAAAATTCTTAAGGAGTTCACCAAACCTTCATATTTCTTTTGGTACTTTTTAATTGAGATAATTATAAATAAACATCAATAGTTTTTAGGTACTCTAAGTTGACACTACTTACTAAAATTCCCAAGATAAAATTTAGGCATTCATTTCATAAATGTTAATTAAATCGGCTGAGTGTGGTGGCTCATGCCTGTCATTATAGCACTCTGGGAGGATTGCTTGAGCTCAGGAGTTTGGGGCCAGCCTGAGAAAGAATGAGATCCTATCTCTGTTACAAATAGAAAAGCTTGCTAGGTATAGTGATGGGCACCTCAGTCTCAGCTACTCAGGAAGCTGAGGAAGGAAAATCTCTTGAGCCCAAGAGTATGAGGTTGTTGTGAGCTATGATGATGCCACGGCACTCTACATAGGATGACAGAGTGAGACTCTGTCTCAAAAAAAAAGATCACCACATGAAGCAGAGCTAAGTTGCCCAATTGGATCCAACCCATATTGTAGGTATGTCACCAAATAAATGGTTGTCTTGTTTTAAGCACGAAATTTGGGGATGTTTTGTTATGTGGAAATAATTAACTGTCACATTATATATAAGCAAATTCTATATCATTCCACTACTTAGAAATAAGTTAACCTTTTGGAGTAATTCATATGGTATAGTTTGTTTTCATTAAACAGTGTACCATGAATATTTTCTATGTAATTAATTTTCAAAAAATATTTAGATTTTATAAGGAAAAAATACCAAAAAAATCAACCACCAAAAAAATAGACTTTAAAAAGTGAGCAATATCTGTTTCTGTGTGTATTAATGATAGCATAAATATATGTGGGGTTGGGACCATGTTGTATATTACTTACGTCTTGCTATGAAACAGATCACACCAAAAGTTACCGCTTAAGACAGCAATAAGTCTTTCATAGTTTCCCTTGGACAAGAATTTGAGAAGGGCTTAACATGGTGGTCTGGCTCAGGCTCTGTCATGAGGTGGTAGTCAAGATATTGGCCTGGCTATAGTCATCCAAAGTCTTTACCATGACAGTGATGTTTATGTATCACCTGGCTGACTCGGGGACTGGCAAGTTGGTCCTTGCTTTCCTGGTGTTGGCAGGAAGCCTTAGTTGCTGCTCACAGGGCTGGCTGAGTGTTCTAATAACAGGCTGGCCAGTTTCTCCCAGAGTAAGTGATCTAAGAAACCAAGGTGGAAACCTTGATGCCTTTTATGACCTACCCTCAGAAATCACAAATTGTCACTTCTGTAATTTCATGTTGATCACCTAGACCAGCCTTATTCAGTGATGTAAGTCACTTTTGCTGGAATATAGAACAACAAAAGTGACCATTGGAAATATGTTGACAGTAATAGAATCTGACAAGATAGTGAGCCAAAATGGCCAGACAGTGACAATAGTTCCACTAAAAAAGTAGAACTTTAGGATTTGAGACATAAGGATTAAGAAGCTGTGGAAAACAAGTTTATACATTCTTTTCAGAAGAAAAATTCCTATTTGTTACTAAGAATCCTAAATGGTGAAGAATAGTTCAATGATAAGTAAAGGAAATAGATTAAATTGGACTTTAGTAAGTGAAATCTGTATGTTAAAAAATTATTTAGTGTTGCATTAAAAATTCTATGTTGAAGATTAATTTTGTACAGAAAATAGTCTGAAAAGCAATTAATCCACAAAACCTAAATTGATTCATGGAATTCTAGTAGAGTCAAAATGGAAGGTATTTTGGCAGTCAGCAAGACAGTCTTCCATCTAATACAATGATTCTTCCTGTAGTCTATTCTTAAATATTCTTTCAATAATTCTTTCTTTGTGATATCTATTTTTTGCTTGGATATCTTTGCTGTCGGATGATTTTAGTTTTTTACATTTTCTTTTTTTTAAATGTTGAGTCAAAATGTAACATTTTATGTTTTATCTACTTCTACCTTCTACCTTCAGAGTAGCAAATACTCTGCTCTTTCATTTATGTGCCAATCCTTCAGCTGTCTCCCTTCACTCAGCCTTCGCCGTGTCCGACTATCTACACACCATGGTCTAGGCTGCTCAGGCCGTATATACCATCCTGTAGGCTGCTCAGGCACAGCATTCACTATCACTGTCCACTTGACAGCTTCATTTGCCTCACTGTCCTAATGTACAAGCACTCTCCAAACTTGAGTAGCAAATACACATTGATCTGATGGAAGTTGAATTTAATACTTTACTGGACTGTAAACTCCATGAAGGCAGGAGCTGTGTATTTTTACTTAGCATTATATTCCTGGTATTTAGCAAAGCGCCTAGCACCTTATATTTGTGGAATAAATAAACGAGGGGGTGTGTTTCAACCTAGCATGCATGGCTTTTGCGAGGTCCTGGATTTGCGCCAAGGTTGCATGACCAGTGGAAAATAATACTTTGTATTTCTTTTAAAGTTTACCTCAAAATTTTAAAATATTTTGCAAACAATTATTAAACTATTCCTATGGCACTGGACAATGTCTACGTGTCACTGAGCTAGCGCCAAGCTAATGTCCTAAAGGCATTTTTTTTTTTTTTTTAAGACAGAGTCTCACTCTGTCATCTGGGTTGGAGTGCAATGACCCAATACAATTCACTGTTGCCTCGAACTGCTGGCTTCAAGCAGCCCTCCTACCTCAGCCTCCCAAAATGCTGGGATTATAGGAGAGAGATGCCACACCCAGAGAGGGAAAGCATGTTACATACAGGGGAAAAGGAACAAGAATGGTTCTGTGAAGTGAAAAGAGACCATGTGACAAGGACAGCCTCATTATTCTGATAAAAGTCAAGGATTTTAGAATTCCTTTTGAAAAAAAGAGACACCCTTTTTTTTTTTTTCCCATTTGGGAATCATTGGATTTAGATCTGGTTTGGGAGGAGAGCTCCTTACTGTATTATCTATGTACTTTCTAGGATTTACTAAAATTATTTGTTTTTAGTTTATAGCTTTATGGTTTATAGAATCACTGGCAAAGATAAGAGATTTACTCTGTATCAAAACTGTTTATTGTAGTTATCTGGAGTGATCTTAGCTGTCCTGTCACCCTTAAGAGGACTCTACTTACTTGCCCCAGTCATTCAAGAATTATTAAAGCTGCCAAAATCTTGGCATTAGAAAGTCCCAACTCATTTATTTGATTATAACTCAATTAACCACATTGTAGTTAGTACACTGGAGAAAAGTGAGGAGTCCTAAATCTTGGAAATAAGCCTACTTTCTAAATAAGAATTACTAAGTTTTAGATGAGACTGACCATCCATAAACTTAACGCACTGTTGGCCAGTCACAAGTCCCAAAGTAACATGCATAGTTTGGGCATAAAATTGCCAGTCAACAATGTGTTAATTAATGTGTGTGTGAGGCTGTTCATAGCTTGTATAAATACGCTTTCTAACTCAATTTTTTTCAGATTTTTTGCTCACAAAGCTGCTTTATGGTTAGTAAGTCAGTCTGCTGGATATTTTGATTTGGAGAAGGAGATTCCCTGAACAATACTAGATAGACCTATGTCCATGGTCATTGAAAAAATAATTACTCATTGTAAATGCACATGTTCCTTTGTGAATTGTCCTCTGATGAATTTAGTGAGTCTTAATCAGTCTTCAGGGGCCTGTGTCATTCTGGGTGCACTGGAAATAACAGACATTAACCTCCCTGGGCATAAAGACACAGACATAATATTATTAGCTCTACATGTTTATTTATTTAAGACCTAGTCATGAATCCAAATAGCCCTTTTTAAAATCTCTGTGGACAACTAACATCTCTTCTTTTATGTTATTCCTAATGTCTCGTTTATCCTAAACATTTTAAAGTCTTATAGTATAGTGGTCAATATAGTGAGCAGAAACTATTGCCATCAACATTATCCGATAAAAGTCTAGTTTGGTCACACAATTTTGGCAGTATGCATTCAGAATGTGCAACTGAGATCCAGTCTGTAAAGGTGAAATATGTTCTTTAAGTGTTGTGATCAAATTTGGACTCTTAGATTTTGAATGAAACCTTCCGGTGTTTTAAGTAAGAAATCTTTGTGTTTCAAAACAGTCTATACAACTGTTGTAATCTATTTACAGAATTATGAAAACTGAGAAGATAAATATTTATTTGGATAATATAATATCTGAGTGTAGCAGGCAAAATAAAGGGAACTCCCCAAAGATATATTTACTTCTTCATCCCAAGAATTTGTGAATATTGCATTATATGGCAAAAGATGCCATTAAGTTCAAGACCTTGAAAGGAGGATCTTAGCTTGAATTACCTAGTGGGTTCTAAATGCAATGACATGTTCTATAAGGTGAGATAAAGGAAGATTAGACATATGGAAGAGGAGCAGGTATGCTGAAGATAAGGGGATGTGGAATGCAGGGCAAAGAGAGATGTGGCCACAAGCCAAAGAATGCTGACAGCCCCCAGAAGCTGGAAGAGGCAAGGAATGCAGTCTCCCTAGAGCCTCTGGAGACAGGATGATCCTCTGACACCTTGACGTTGGCCTTCTGACTCCTGGAAGTGTAAGAGAATAGATTTCTGTTGTTTTAAGCCCTTGAGTTTGTGGTAATTTGTTGTAGTAGCCGCAAGAAACTAATACAGTCGAGTGCAGGTTTGCAGAAGCTTTGTTTCTCTCTACAATCATGCTACTTCTTCAATATTGGGTTACAGACAGAAAGTACACAGTTGCATCTTGATGGAATGCATTATAAGTTTATATGGTTAATGTTTTGCTACATAGTTCTTCATTTTTTAACATAAGGTTCTTAGAAACTGTTGGCACTAAAAACATTTAGCTAGACAAGCAAGGTATCAGGATGATAAAAATTAGGTTGAGGTTTATGCTTGTCATGATTTTTTTAAAATATGTGAATAAAAGCATAATGACAACATATGATGCTCATTTTTGTTTGCCGTGATTTGCCAGGGGTAACCGCGCACATTCCACAGCCCAAGAAAGGAGCATTCGTCTCTGACTCTGTGCTTAAGTTTTGCACTTACTGATTCTGCATGGAGAGTAGCATTTCTTCCCTTGCTCTCCCTTCATCCCCCACACGTTTATTAAGGGGCTGTTGTGTGCCATGGACTACTGGGAACAGAGCACCAGGTGAGGCACTTGTGGCCCTTGTGTTCAGGTTACCGCTAGCCCGTGACTGCCTTTGCACAAATTAATAAAAGATGCCGCCTTTTAGCAGTCATTTCCTCAGGGTAGGGGGTTGACCAGGTGAGTTAAGCCTGGATTTTAGCTCCACTTTGCTCCCTTTGTTCCCTTTTTTCTTTGAAAAAGCAACAAAAAATTGCTCTGGGGTTATCTGTAGGGGATGTGTTCCCAGACTCCCCCAGTGGATGTCTGAAACAATGGGTGATACTGAGCCCTAGGTGGACTGCGTTTTTCCTTATATGTACAGACCTATGATGAAGTTTAATGTGTAAGTTAAGTGTAGTGAGAGATTAACAATAACTAACAATAGTAAAATAAAAGGCAACAGTGAGAGCCATATACTGAAATAAAAGTTACGTGAATGTGGTTTCTCTCCTTCTCTCTCTCAAAATACTGTACTATTTTAGACAGTAGTTGACTGTGGGTACCTGAAATCACAGAACATGAAATCATAAATGAGGGGACGATTTTCCTGAGTAGAGCAGGCTGCCTTAAGGTTGTATACACTCGAGAACAGAGAAGCTGAGAAAGTGAACACGGATACTTTCCACCATTGTGTGCTTTCTCCCACAGAAGCTGGGGATTTTTCTTGACAGTTCTTTTTTTTTGAGACGGAGTCTTACCACGTCACCTTGGCTACAGTGCCGTGGCATCACAGCTCACAGCAACCTCAAACTCTTGGGCTCAAGCGATTCTCTTGCCTCCGCCTCCCAAGTAGCTGGGACTACAGGCGCCCGCCACAATGCCCAACTATTTTTTGGTTGCAGTTGTCATAGTTGTTTACCAGGCTCGAACCCGCCAGCATCGGTGTATGTGGCCAGCGCCCTACCCACTGAACTGCGGGCACCGAGACTCCTTGACAGGTTTTTATGAACCTCATTTTTACCCTACAAGTCAAGAAAATTTGTTCCCTCCTGTGTTTTCCAGAAGACTGCTGAAGAATTAGTCTTGTATACCTTGGGTAAGAAACCAGCACATGATGTTTGGAACTGTTCTGTGGGCTGCTAAAATCTGTGCAGAGGTGCTCATAGGCTGTGAGAAAGTATTTGGGAGGGTGACATACCGAGTCAAACACCATTGCAAGAATGCCTGTGTCCGGAGCCGCAAGGCACATGTGTGCGTAGAAAAGTCCCACTCTGGGGACTAATCACAAGGATCGCTGGACGAGGATGGAGAAAGTTCTTGAATTCTCAGTATTCTTTGTCTTCTCCTCCCCAGCAGCAAAAAGGCATGTGGACAAACTGTTCAATCTCTTCCCAAAATGAAGATATGCTTGTATTGTTTCAAGAATTATTACTCATCAGAGAGCTGAGAAGGTTGTGGGGTTTGGGCTTAAATGCATGCAATACATAGGCAGGCCTTACTTTAAAAAAGTTAATGAGAAATTAAGGTTTCCTCATATTTCTCTATCATAGCATAGGTGTTTAAGGAGAGAATAACTGATAAATGATACTTTAGCAGAAAAGTGCTCGAATTAGTAATCTAGTTTGTCAGATGGAGGTGGATATTTTAGGGGTTGGAGGAGGAACTCAGGAAAAGATGCAAAGGGAGAAAAATAACCAACACCAGGCCCCAAGTCGTTAGGAGGGAGCCAGGAGAGAAAGATCGCCAAGGTCTGGAAGATTCGTTCCACCATAAAGTATCTCCACCGCTTAGCTAATCTGAGAGAATGGTTTATGTTAAAACTGCCTGTACGGGGGACAGCACACTAAAAACCTCCTCTTGAAATGAGTGAGCCATTCAGTTAGTCATAAGTAGGTTGATCCAAATCGACAAAGCTCTTTATAGCGTTCTAATAGATAATGTTATTATTTCGTGTGTACATTTAAATACGATACTGAATTACACTCGAACAGAAGGTGAAGTATCTTGAAAATTAGCTTGCAATGAACAGAAAAATCCCTGTAAAGAATAATTTTTCTTTTCTTTAATTTCGTCACTGTTGAAGATGAAAGGCAGATATTTTCTTACATAATATGCTCCAAGTTTGGATTTTAAAAAGACCAGGTTAAAAGTCTCTACTTTGAAGAACTATACTGTCTCTAGCT
>CAUYRH010047354.1:0-80718 GCA_963574655.1 Perodicticus potto
TATCCAATGTACTCAGCCCTACTATGAAGCTAATTTTTAGCTTTCATATGAAGGCTAAAACTCAATTATAGCACAAGAATATGGGGAAAAGGGAAAGGGAGGGGAGGGGGGAGGATGGGTGGAGGGAGAGCAATTTGTGGGATCACACCTACGGTGCATCTTAGAAGGGTACAGGTGAAACTTACTAAATGCAGGATATAAATGTCTTCATATAGTGATTAAAAGGCCATGAGGGCTATGTTAAATAGTTCAATGAAAATATTTCAGATTGTATATGAAGTCAGCACATTGTGCCCCATGATTGCACCAATGTATACAATTATGATTTAATAAAAATTAAAAAAAAAAAAAGAAAATGCCATGTAGGCTATGTTAAAGAGTTCAATGAAAATATTTCAGATTGTATATGAAGTCAGCACACTGTGCCCCAAGATTGCACCAATGTACACAATTATGATCTAATAAAAAAAAAAAGAAAAGAAAAAGAAACTGCTATGCCCTATAGTGCCCTATAACCACTCGCCCACTTAAAATTGGACTTTTGTGTTTGTACTTGTTTTAATGGCTTCCACTTCCATTTCATGATACCTTTTATTATTTTTAATTTTACATCCTTTTCAAATATAGGGATATTTATACACATAAAGTAGGACCGTAGACCACCCGGATAGCATCTCAGTATTCCAAAGATAACAACCCAGCTAGGGTGTGCTGCAAACTTGGACAACATTTGTCCTTTCCTTTGTAGAAAATCAGTTTTAACTATGCAGTCAGATGGCTACGGGCCTATTGAGATTTCATTTAAATTATTAACCAGTTAATTCCTTTTACGAAAATCACAACAACAATAACATGATCTTCAATGTCTTCTCCAGCATTTGCAAGGCGGTAGATAACATTTATTAGGGTAACTCTGTGCCAGTCCCTGTATTAAACACTTTTTATGCTTGACTTTTGTTAATCCTCACAATATTAAGAGATTTTATTGTTCAGATGAGGAGAGCTGCAGCTCAGAGAGGTTAAGTAACTTGCTCAAGTTCACAGTGCTACTGAGAAACGGAATTCTGAGTCTCCTGTTTTTACAGCCCATGTGTTTTGGCTCTGCCCTAGGTGTGTTTGGGGCCAGAAAGACTGGGAATGTGTGTATTTGTGGGACAGGAATAGGGATAACAAAGTGGCGGCAGTTAGTTAAGTGCAAGGTAACCAAGCCCCACAAATGCAAGGTGGTTTGGGCAGTAAATTCTCCTTAAATTTCTGCTTCACTCTTATTTGCCTTATGTTCTAACTTGCAAAGCTGAATTATGCCTGACGGATTTCACCATGATCAGAGCAAAACAGTGTGATTCTGTCCTGTAAAGAGCACTCATTGCCTTTCTGTTATTTAAACCAAGAAGTAAGTGCGTGTGTGACAGAGAGAGTATTGTCACAGTGTTATTTTAGAAGCTGATGAAGGTACTCTGTTTACTCCCAAAAGTTTTCCTCCCCCTATGACCTTCATTTACCTCCCTAGTCCCTTCACTCACCATTTACAAAATAATCACACGAGAAAATGTGGCAACAATGACACAATGACAGACCATAACCTAGTTCTGTTTCCAATTCTGCTCTTCTGCCCCGAGCTGGCTGTGCAAACCTCATGCAAGCTACCTCTTATCTCTGGGCCTTAGTTTTCTCTCTAGTAAAATAAAACATCTAGATTTCTAGAGTCCCTTCCGGATCTCAGGCTGGAAGGATGCTTTCACACCCATGGTCTCCTCTGCATTCACGGACTCCCTTAGGAGATGGCAGGTCAGATTGGCCACGTGAACCTCAGAGAAGGTGGCACAGTTAATAAGCAGATCCTGGACAAGCATTGTCAACTTTCACCGCCAATTCCAATGTTGGCTGATTCCACCAAGCTGCCTTCAAGGACATAGACAGAGCCTAGGACCTAGGCAAGTCTACTCTTTTAAAACAGAAAAGAATGAACAGTCTGAAGCCATTTCTGGGAGGCCTCTGCCACCCCATGAGAGCAATGCCTGAGGGTCAGTTCCCTCTTTCTTTTCCTCCTCCCCACCCTTTTGCTTTCCTTTTTTAATGCAGAGACAGGAAGGCAGGCCGAGGTAGTAGGAGATGCCTTGGGAAAGGTGGAGGTGTCTTGGATGACTTCCTGAGGCTCCTGCCAGATGCAAAATTAACTGAAGAAAAACATAAGCTCTGTACGTGAGTGTGCATATGTGTGTGTTCGTGAATGGCGAGAAAAAAAAGCCAACTGTAGGAAATGCCCTCACCACCACCTGCATTTCCTCTCTAATTACTCTGCGTTTCATATTTCACTACAAATCAATGGGCTTCCTATTAAACAATAGATGAATCTTCACAAGGTAGGGGGAAGCAGCTCCCCACTCAGATGCACCAGCTGGAAGGAAGGGTTTCGGTCATGGCACAAGCTCCCCACGTCTATCTGGTGAATGTTCCCTGGGATCTGGTGCCAACAGATCTTTACCAAGAGGCTTACAGGCAAATAATTGGACATCAGCCAGGCCAGAATCCAGGCAGAACCTCAGCAAGGTGGCGTCTTCCCAGACACAACAGCAGTTCACCAATTCCACCCTGGCTCCAGATGCAATACTTCCTGTTTATGTGGGAGGAGGGTCTTTTGAAAGTGAGCGCTGAACAGCACTGTCCCACGGTGTGGGCCAACGGCCACTACCAGTAGGATACAATTTGTGGGGAACTAATGAAAGGCTCCTCCAGCCAAAAATATCACTCTGAACCTGTGTGGTGACCATTTCTCTGAATGTAGTTTGAAATTCCCATAATAGAGTCAATAGTAGCTAAGACAGCAAAGAGAGCTTTGGAGAGGCAAAGAAAATAGCCCAAACTTTGTTCCAGAAAGTTCTGGTTGCACTTGTAGTAAGTATAATCTTAGATGATCACTTAATCTCATTGATCCTTGATTTTTGAATCTCTAAGCTGTAAAATAATGAGAACTACTGAGTGTAGGACATCTAGCCCAGGGCCCAGCATGTGGTATGTGCCGGGGGAAACAGCAGTTGTTGTTATAACTGGTGCGAAGTTCCCTGTTAAAAAGCCCCTGTGCTGATGGGCTTCCTCCAGCGCCCACTGCCCGTGAGTGAACACTCCCTTGGTGGTTTGCTAGTTAGACTCTTGGGGAGGGAGCTGGGGCAATCTTTCTCAAATTGTGGGCATCACCTGGGAAATCTGCACAATTGGGGGCTCCACCCCAATTAAAAAATTCTGGGGCATCAGAATCCACCAGTTCATAGGCTGCCAAGTGATTCAGATGCCCTGAGAGCCGTTGAGCTTAGGCAATGACTGTCCATTATCAGAATTTCCTGGAGTGTTTGGGGTGGGAGGGTGGGAGGAAGGCAGGTTCCTGGGCCTCGACTCTCAGGGATTCAGATTCACCGGGTCCTGGGGTGAGACCTGGGACTCAGCTCCCTAACAAGCGCACCAGATGACTCCACTGAAACAGAGGTTGAGATTGTTGGGAGAGGGGCATGTAGTCACTGGAAGAGATCCAGGAATGGAGGTGGGAACGAGGCTTGGAGGGGCCTGGTGGGGGTCCCCATGTTCCCAACGCTAGGACTGTAAATTTACGACATGAAATCGCCTACAATTCTCTCATTTGCCAACTAGGGAAACTGAGTCCCAAAGAGAGTGACTACATTAAGCCCATGCAACTCAGACCTGGCAGAGCTGGAACCTGAGATGGGGTCTTACTCCCGGGGCCCTTCCCACCATACCCAGGAGCTCGTGCTCACGTGCTTCTTCCCCTCTCAGTGTCTCTGAGAACAGGCTCTGCAGTCCAGCCCCGAAGAGCCAGGGTGGACTTTGAGACCTCACGTCTGAGTGCAAGTTTAGGTTCAGTCACTGGGGTAGCTGAGCCACCTTAGAGGTAAGGGCCCCAGTTTCCTCATCTGCAAAATGGGGAAATGTGACTTCATAGACCTGCTGAGCAGGTCAAATACTATCACACATGTGAAGGCGCTTTCCAAGCTGTCCATCAGCCCCACAAATGCTGGCGCCGAGGAAGAAAGAGGAGGCTCCAGGATGATGTTGTGCGAGAATCACTGACAGTGTCGCTCAGTATTTTCAACCTTTTTATCTCACGACACACTTGAACCTATAGTTAAACCTCCACAGTACGTGTAAATGATGTTGATCAAAAAGAAAACAGAGTAACAAAAAGAATAGACTTACTGTGCTTTGAGCTTCTTTCAAAAATTATTTAATGAATGATCTTTAAAAATTTTCACAGCACATCAGCTGAAAAATCCCTGGTCTAGTGGGAGGGATGAGACACCCTTTGAGCAACCGGCAATCAATTAAGTGCTGAGTTACAAACTGAGTGTGAGCTCATCCCGTGCTCTGCTTAGGCTGCCCCCCAAGCTCTACACGTGCAGGAAATGTGTGTTTCAGGTCACCCTCCATGCCTGACTGCCCCTGCTGTGACCCCCTCATAGGCAGGAAGTGGGTTTGATAGCTTCAGAAAGTTTAGCACCTTCCAGGTGTGATCTAAGTGGCTGATTTCAGGTAGGGAGAGGAGCCTTGGAGACCAGAGGGGGCCAGATGGTTCAGGGCATCCCCACGATGTGCCACTGGATAGAGTACAGGGACAACAAGGCTTCAAACCAAGCAGAAGCCACAGCTGAGCCCCTGCTATTCTCCAGGCTCTGGAGGCTTTGTCATCCTTTCTGCCACCAGAGAATCCTCAGGTGGGGCTGGCGGATGTCCACAGGGACTGTCAGGGGAGGGTGGGAAGGGAGAAAGGGGGAGCAGCACCGAAAAGTGCTGCTAAAAAGAGAGAGACTAACCAAGTGCCAGGTGCAGTGAACACTCAGTGATCAAAACAAGGGTTTCCACGTATCTGGTTGCGCCTCCTGTTTCTCCCTATTTGCCTATTGTGGAGAGGGAAGGATGGGGAGGGAACAGGGCACCATCAAGCAAAGAGCTGCAGACAGGTCAACAGCAGACTCAGGCTCTTGCCCCAGGAAGCTGTGTGACTTTGAACACATCACATTGGTCCTCTGGGGCAGAGATTGTTTTTCTCCCTTTAAAATGGGTGCTGGCTGAATAGGGAGCTATTCAATTGTTCTCTCCTAAAGGATGAAGCAAATGACACAGATAAGGATGTCACCACCACTGGACCAGCAAAGCAAAGTGCGTTCAAAGCTGCCACTATGTCCTTTTGTGAAAAGCCAACAGTTACCACGGTGACATGATGAGGATGACTATTCCTACTATGGGGCCAGGCCTGGGACAAGTACTTTTTATTCATTACGTTGGTTGATCCTTGCAATGGCCCTGTAAGTCACATGCTGTCTTTATTCTCATTTTGCTTTGGGAAAAATTCACGCACAGAGAAGTTAAACCTGGGATGATGGACAGATAAGTGGGGGACCCAGGATTTAAAACCCAGGCTATCAGATTCTGGAGCTGACTTTTTCCCAACTGCACTCTACCAAACCTGGAAGTCTGTGTTTCCACAGAAAAGATTGAAGGATTTAGAAAGGCAATTAAAATAATCAATCATTTTTCAAACAGGACTCAGCCTGGAAAGAAACACCACAGATGGAACATGTATAAATTCAAAGTTATTCCCAGTTCCCTGTGGGGTCCGTTTTCTCATCCGTCAGGCGGTGCCGGAATATTCCTGTCCTCTCTCCTCCCAGACCTGGCCCAGATTAGCAGGGACCTATCAATGTCCACCTTCTCCACAAACCAAATTTTATAAGATTCAATCTCTCATCTGTTCATGGACTTCTCCATTAACAAAATAACCAAGCATATGAGTTTCTGAATGAAACAAAGTAATCCAACCTACCCAGGGCAAAAACGAAACAAAAGCCTCCATGACCCTGTGATCTTTCGGCCACTCAGGGCTGCTATGTCCTGGATACTGTACGATTTCTACTGGCTTCTAGAAATACTAGAATTCCCATTTTGTGGGCTTTTAGGAAAACACTGGCCTAAACGGTGCCTAAGATCTCTGCCGACACCAAGTTCTTTAATTCTGCAAAACTGATCACGTTTGTAGGTGTGGTTTGCTAACTGTGAAATGTATAATTGGTGTTCTTATTTTGCTTGCTTCATGCTAGAAGATGTTAAAACAAACAAACAAACAACAAGAACAACAAACAAGGACCCCGTGGAGTCTAAAAGAGGTCATCTGAGGATACGAGCTGGGCAGGCCTCTGCCACTTCACACTGAGGGTGGAAAACACATGGAACTCGTTGGGCTGGAGAGGCTGTACCAGCTAAAAATACAAACAAGTTGAGGAAGAGTTTAGTGAACTCATGGGTGAGTGAACGGTGGGGCACTGGAAATGCTCAAGTTTTGCGCTGTGTTTCGGCGGCGTGCTCTGCTCCCTGTTAGCAATGGAATGCTTGGAGCTGGGAGCACCATTGGGCCCACGGAGAGCAATGCCACGTTCTTGTGCGTGTGTGAGAAGACAAGACACACACACAGAAATGAGGGCATAAGATGGTTCTCTGTAATCACACATCAAATATCTCCTTTGTTATAACTTTAGAAATAAAAGAAGAAAAATAATAATTTCTGTTTTGATGGCTAAGGATTTTAACTGTGCTAACATTTTGCTACAGTTACATGGTGTGTATTTAAATATAAACTATCTATATGGTGTGTACCTTGCATTTTTTATTTAACATTTAACATTTAAAAAATCACGTTACTGAAGAGATTTACTGTATGATGGAAGGGTTTCTACCACTTACTTAACCATTCATTTACTGAATCTTTGCATTATTTTACCATTCACCTCTCATTGAACGTTGTTTTACTTTGCCCAATTTCCTGTAGTAGAAATACTGCTGGGATAGACACTCCTGGTTATTTTCTTTTTTGGAGAAGATAAAATAAATCTCAGAGTGGAACGTTCAGGAAGTTTGTCTTCCACAGACACAGAGCATGCCAGGATGGGCACAGGAGAAATATGGCCAAGATGCACGGTGTGGC
This sequence comes from Perodicticus potto, assembly GCA_963574655.1. Classification (NCBI taxonomy): domain Eukaryota; kingdom Metazoa; phylum Chordata; class Mammalia; order Primates; family Lorisidae; genus Perodicticus; species Perodicticus potto. Next base: position 6,986 of record CAUYRH010047354.1, read on the forward strand.
TTGCTGCAATACCATTTTAACAGGTCCCTACCCACCCCATCTCTTCCCACATCTACTTGTTTACGCTCAAGGCTCTTCCCTTGCTCCCTGCAAACTGAGCACTGGGGAGAAGCTACAGAGACGGATCCACTGGGCTGCAGCACACGGAACGTGGCCCTTATTAGAAATGCAAATCTCTCTGCTGACAAATCCCCAGCCCAAAGCTCATCGGTCTTTCCACTCTCCCCTCGCCCTCGGTGGATGGCCACTGTCTTCCATTTTACCTGAATGAGCTGAAAAGGAGTTGGCTGGGCTGCTGGTCCGTAATTTGAGAAGGAAAGGATCTGTCTGAAATGGAACTGTCTCCCTGGTGTTTCAATTTTACCCAATAAGAGGAGTCGGTTCCTTTCTTTCCAGCCTTAACTCTACTAAAAGCCATTAAGCCCCAACAAAGGCTGGAGACATTTATCTGTTGGCAAGTGTGAAAGCTGCATTCTGTACCTCCAGCAGGGATGGAAATTGAGCTGTTTACTTGGTGGCTGCCCCAAGGGACTGAAATGAAGCTCTAATGTGACAGCGTTTCTGAAACGCGCTTCTTAAATCCCCATTTCTCATCCTCTATTCCCCACTAGGAACTTCCACAATTAATTGAGCTGAATTATACCCTGACTAGCTCTGACCAGCAAATGACCAGAAGACCAACACTAAACTGGGTCTTGTTTTGAAAAGGAGGGCAGGGGCAGGTGTCTGCAATCTGTAGGGGACCAGTTTACAGAAAAACTTTTCATGTCCCAAATGACTTCCAGGATCGGGCTAAAGATGAGCACCAGTTGCTTAGATGGGTTTTTCCTTAAAGTTCTGTTGTACTGAACAGGTCCTTCGATATGGCACCTTTAGATTCTCCCAGTCTAGTGACAAACTCACTCCTTCATCACCGACAGGGTTCCCCTTCACAATCTGTCCACACCAATTCTCTCATCAGTTGAGGGCCGCAGTTACTTCCAAATGCCACTCCAAACTGTCAAGACAATTCTGTCCGGAGTCCTTTATTTTGTGTCCTTTTGGCACTCAGAAAATTCAGAGCACACAACTCTCGCAACTGTTGCCTTGCAATTTGACACAGAGATTTGCTTAAGCATTTGGACTCCACCCTGTCAGCTCCTTAGCGCTTGAAGGTGGAACCAGGTGCTTTATACTTGGTCCTTAGCAGTGCTCACATAGAGGCACTTTCTTCCCCAGCTCCTAGAACGAGGCAGGAGAATTTTCACATTGTTCTTATTCTCTAATTTATACGGATGTGCATATGTACATGTCTTTAGAAAGGGAATATAAGCACAGGCAATAAAATTTGAAAAGTAAAGAGGAAAAACCATTTTCGTTCAACACCCAACTCTGATCATAGTTACAAGTTCTTAAACCTCTTCAATGAGACTGAAAGGTAACATGCCTTGTGTCACCGCAACCTTTGCAGAGTTGAGCAAATTCCTTTGGATTTGCAGATTGGAAGTTAAAATGTGTAAGATGTCCCCTGTAGGTTAGGGTAGGTGTGAATACGAGGACCCACTCTGCCTGGGTTGTGAGTCCTGGCTTTGCTACTCACCAGTTGTGACTTTGGGCAAGTGACTTAACCTCTCTGACTCTGGACATATCTGGGTACCTGCAGAAAATACTATTGTACTACGTATACACTTTATATAGTCTTTGTTTTAGGTCATGATCCTTGAAAGCACCAACCTTTGTTATTACATGGCCCTCATAAACACCATTAAAATAGTTGTATAATATTCTATTCAATTGCTCAATACAAACACTTTCTGCTTGCTGAAGATAAAAAGGATCAATGTCCTCAATTGGTAGTGGATACATAAATTACTATCCGCCGTCTCCCAAGTACTGTTTGAACCCCACAAGACTCTGTGGAGCTTACAACCGCTGCGCTTATTTCTGTTCCCAATGAGAACCACCTGGAATGAGCTTTTCACGAGTCCCTGCGCACACTTGATCCATCAATCCTAGGAAGGGTGGGGGAAACACCTGAGAAGAAATAAATCACTCAGATCCTCACAGAAGCTGCCTTCTCTTATCAACCTCGTGTCCACCAGGACCGTGGGCAGCACATCCCCCACGGTTGGTGGCCGCATGCTGATCACACAACACACGAGGGGCTCTCGGGTCAAACAAGGTATGGCCTGTGATTCATTAGCCACACCCTGGCAGACACATTACTGGGCTGCAGCTTTCCCTGTCTTCCCAGGTTTTGGCTTCTGTTCTTGTTTTCTCATTCTGCAATGAGCCAGGCTTAGCTGGCATGACGCACTCTCCCTATAGTTTCTCCTGGGGTGTGTGTGCATGTGAATCCCATCCCTCTCTCTCTTTCTATCTCTCTCTCTCACACACACACACACACACACACACACACACACACACACGGCACTTTCTCTCTCCAGCTCCTGAAAAGACCAGCATTTTTGTCTGATTCCTCTCTGGACCCCTTGGGCCTGTGCTTCTGTCCACTTCACAGTGGTCGGTGCCTTTGCTCCACGCCCACTACGCCCACCTCTGGTCTCTCAACCGTCACTGGGGGACAAGGGGACCTCACTCGTTCCCGTGTTGCAGCTCTTGTCCTCCCCACCTTGTCTGTTCTGACTAGTTTCCAGGCAACTGTCAGCCTTGCTATTGGCATGTCTTAATTATTTACCTATGAGTTCTTCCTTCTTGTTCTTCATATTCTGAAGTCATATCTACCTAGGCAACATCGATCCAGTTATTTAATTTCTTGAGCCTCAGTTTTCTCATCTGTAAAATGGGAATTTATCAGTACTAAGTTGCTTCATAGAGTTGTTGTGAGAATTAAATGAGCTAATAAATGTCCTGGTCTTGGGGCAGTGCTTGAGACTGAGAAAACAGACATGTTAGCAGTTGTTACCCTTACTTTGTCATCATCATTTGTATTTGTTAGTAACAAGACTCTGATTTTTTTTTTTTGTTTTTTTCTGCGGTTTTTGGCCGGGGCTGGGTTTGAACCCACCACCTCCAGCATATGGGGCCAGCGCCCTAGTCCTTTGAGCCACAGGTGCTGCCCTTTTTTTTTTGAGACAGAGCCTCAAGCTATCACCCTGGCTAGAGTGCTGTGGCAGCACAGCTCACAGCCACCTCCAACTCCTGGGCTCAAACAATTCTCCTGCCTCTGCCTCCCAGGTAGCTGGGATTACAGGTGCCCGCCACCATGCCCGGCTATTTTTTGGTTGCAGCCATAATGGTTCTTTGGCGGGCCTGGGCTTGATTTGAACCCGTCAACTCAGATGTATGTGGCTGACGCCTTGGCCACTTGAGCCACAGGCACCGAGCCTAGACTCTGATTTTTAAAAACCCTAAGATTCTCCCACAGGTTGTCATTTTCTAAGTTCCTCCATCTCAGACTTCCTATACCTTGGAACCTCAACCAACCCCAATCCCTTGACTTTCGGTTAATTTTTCTTTTCTATGGACTTGTAAAGTTAAACCTATATTATAATAAAAGTCATGGGTATCTGAGTTCTATTTTCATGGAAGAGTAAAAATGGCTTGTGACCCTGGACAACTGATAGTCTTTCTGGGCTCTATCTCCCTCACCTGAAAAATGAAGAGGTTGGACCTGCATGGCGTTTTATCAAGCATGTTCTGGAAGCTTCCACCTTTCCAAAGACATTTTTCCCATGTGCAGCTCTTTCGGTCAGAACAGTGCCCTGCACTGTGAACAAGTGCTCAGCCAGGACTGTCCCCAAGCTGCACCTCTGTTAGCCCTGCGTGAGGATTTAGAGGGTGTCTTACTGCCTGGCGCCTCAGCAGCCTGAAAGGGCTGACCCAGACCCTTTCATAAAAAGAGGTTTTGAATGGGTGTAAATCTCTGTAAGGAAGAAAGTGAACTGCAAGCTCTGCTGAAAAACTAGGACAAGGTTCTCTTTAGCAAGTCTCCAGGTACCGTTCAGGCAATCACTGGGTATCATGAGGCTTAAAATATGCCCCCGCCTCGTACAATGTCTCCTGATTAAGCTGGCTGCCAGGCGGAGGGCACTGCAGGCAGGAATGGGGAATTTTAAAACCCCACAATTACTAGTAGTTTGGAAAAAACCATTTGAAACACCATGCCAATCATTTAATTCATTTTCCAAGCCCTTTTTAAATGCAAAATATGCTAATATGTTGTTGGAGTGTCCAGCAAGAAACCTGCTAAACGCAGGGCTGGTGGGAATGGGGCACCGAGAGCATAATGGTCCATTTTCCCTCCAGTGAAGAAAACGGGGCCGATGCCACTAGGCTCAAGTGTTTCTTTGTCCCCCCTTCAGCTGCAGAAGGTGTGATCACCCTTAGAGTCACCAATTCGGGAATAATGGGTTGCTTTTCTGCCCAGAGCCCAAGTCCTGCCTCTGGTAAGTGAGGTATGTCCTTGAGTTGTCTGTTAACTCCCCCTGGTAAGCAGGGCACGAGGAGGGAGGAAATAAAGAGAGGGGCAGAGAGAAATTTATGGCTTGGAGGAATAAATTAATTTAGGCCTGAAGGGGCTGGCGCAGTGTGGTTTTTGACAGATGACATAGTCCTGCTCTTGACTCTTACTGGCTTCTTTATCAAATATTATACCCATTTGATATTGTACAAAACAATGGGCTTCCAGCACCTACTTCAGAGTCAATTCCATCCCATCATTAAAAGCTGCAGCTCCCAGATATTTAATAAGCACACGGGACCGGGTACTATTTTGTATACCCCACACTGCACTAGCCCTGGAGGTGGATAACAGAGGAACATACCAGGTTAAGTGGTTCTAGTTCTTTATGGCTGTTATTAATGGGGCAACTACCATCTTCTAATGACAACCAAGTGCTTAACTTTGACAGCACTGGGAGACACACCTCCAGGCACCAAGGATGTGAAGTACGCGTGGCAGGATAGGAAAGCTGTGCAGTCTGCGAAGTCTCCAGCCCGAGGCTTGCACACTGGCGACAAGAGCTTAGTTTGACACTCAAGTATGTTTTCTTTGAGCTATACAATGCTTTAAACATTTTGAAAATGTCTCATAAAAATCCAGATTTCCAACTTTTCTTGAGGAATAAAAAGGGGCCGTCTAGTGTCACTGAGCCCACGTTCCTGCATGGGAAGCCAGAGCTCAGGGGCTGTGGTTCTTTTCAGACGGGGTGTGGGCTCTCTAATTCACCGGTCGTCACCAATCCTTATTACTAGCCTCTTTCATTCTGTTGACCTATATGGCCTCTGTATGCATTTGTGATTATAAGCCTGACTTGGGCCAGGCCTGTTCCTTTTCAAATGAGCATTGTGAGGTCCAGAGAGAGAAAGAGCAGAAAAGTGCAGACTTGAGCCCAGGTCTCTGCTGGACACCTGGTTCTGTGCCATTTTTACTGTATCACACTATATGTCACCAAGGGCAAGCCAAGGGTACACGGTACATTAAATGTAGGAGGGACATTGTAACAAGCTTAGAGGATGAGCAAATGAATGGATGGACGGTCAAGTTCAAGCCAAAGAGGCTGTGGTGGGCAGGGGGTGGGCAAGGGAGTGGCGTAAAGAGTGGGCCCAAAAGAACTCACGGAGAGGAGTGAAGGGTTCTCAGCTTACCCAAGAACCTGAAACCTCATTATCCAGGGCTGCTTAATTGTGAGTTTTAAAATGTGTTTTTATTGTAAAATAGAACACAGACACAGAAAGGCGCATGATGCATCAGCATAGATATTGTTTTCAACTGTTTATAATATTTTTTGGCTCCTGTTTTCTTTCCAGAAATCATTAGAGCTACTTCAAAATCATGGTTTTTCTGTGCTTTTCCAGTCTGTACTCACTACAGAGGAAGAGACCAGCTGCCTTTTCCAGTCTTTCACGGCGTAGTGGAAATATCAGGGGGCAAGTGGCTGGGAGCCTGGAGGTCCAAGCCCCAACTTCGACACGTGGGGAAGGGAGGCAGGGTGCCCTCTCTGCACCTCAGATGGAGCCAGTGTTCTAATGTTCTAGGACTCTGTGAGGCTATGAATGATTGGGCAGAGCAGCAGAAACCTGCCAGGGTGTTTGGGAATGGAAGGACATTGATGTGATCATTTCTTAGCTTGGGCTGGAAGCGAAAACCATCATCGTGGCTGTATTGGGAGGACTGATTCCTTCAGAAACTAGGTAGCAGAATCTACCGCAGATCCCTCTGGGTAACAGAATTGCTTTGGGCTGAATGTCTGTGTCCATCCCAGTGCCCCCCTCAAATCCATATGTTGAAGCCCTAACCCCCAATGAGATAGTATAAGGAAGTGGAACCTTTGAGAAGAGATTAGGTTTAGAAAAAGTGAGGAGGGTGGACCTTGGTGATGAGATTAATGTCCTTATGAGAAGAGGATGGGACAGAAGATTGTGCTTTCCGCCCTCCTTCCCTACCATGTGAGAAGGAGGCTATCTGCAAACTATGAAGAGGGTCCTCACCAGGAACTGAATCCGCTGGCATCTTGATCTTGGACTTGATCTAGCCTTCAAAACACTGAGAAGGAAATGCAGTTTAATCACCAGTCTGTAGTACTAGTTATGGCAGCCTGAACTAAGTGTCGATGAAAAAGGAGCTTAGAGGTCATGGCCCCTGAGTACACAGGAGTTCCGATGAGAAACACAACTTACCCAAGGTTTGATCCAGAGTATTAAACTACATCCTGCAGGTTTTTCCTTCAACCTTTATTCCAAGCAAGGCCTAGGGCCTGAGGATGGGGGCTCTGAATAGGAGAGCTCCTTAGACTAGGCCTCTCATTCATGTATGATCATAAATTTAAACTTTGGCATAGTCCAGGTAAGACACAATTGCATGGTCTAAAGTTTGGACCACACCATCTATGAGATACCCTAAATAATGAGTAAATGGATTATCCTGGATTAGCCAGGATAATCTCCCCATCTCAAGGTCCTAAACTTAATGATAGGACCCCCATCTCAAGATCTCAAGGTCCTAAACTTAAATATAAATTTTGTGATAAGGTAGTCCACAGCCCCATTCTATACTGCATATATAGCATGTTGGATGCCAAAAGAGCTAGCTAGCTGGTGTAAATATTTTACAGATACACAATTTTTGTAATCCAGGTTTTATATATTCCATACTTTCATATGCCAAGAGACTAAAACTACAGAAGTGGCCCAGGGTCTCTCCTGACCTCCAAGAGGCCTGACACCACGGCAGACAGGCAGGGAGGTCTCTTCAGTTTCCCGAAGGGCTGGGGAGAACCTAGAAAGACATAATGGAAACTGGAGACTCAGAAGGGGGAGGGGGTGGGGATGAGGGATGAAAAATTACCTATTAAGTACAACGCATACTATTTGGGTGACAGACACACTAAATGCCCAGACTTCACCACTATACGATTCATCTACGTAACAAAAAACCACTTGTGTCCCCTAAATGTATTGAAAAAAAAATGGCGGAGGAGCATGGTTTGCCCAAGGCAGCCAGTGTGACCTGTGTGCTAAATGCCAGGAATGTGCTGTAGTGGGCATCAAGATGACCAAGCCCTGGCCAGGAGGAAGTCATGGCCTGGCCAGGCAGTGGACACTGAGCCATATGTAAATAAAGGTGCCAAGTACCATGACAGTGGGCAACAGAAAGTGCTGGGGGGCGCAGGGAAGAATGTGCATTTGCCTGAGGCTATACCAAGAGGCAGATAAGAAGGTGCAGGTGGAACAGTGGTTAGCATAGTTGCCTTCTAGGAGACAGACAGATGGTGTGGCTAAAGGTATGGAATGGCTGGCAGAAGAGTAACCTCTGCACCTCACCCTGAAGACATACATGCCCTGATCCGCAGAGCCTGTATGTTCCCTTACGTGGCAGAAGGTACTCTGCAGATGCCATTAAGTTAGGACCTTGAGATGGGGAGATTATCCTGGCTAATCCAGGTGGCTCAACATAATCACAGAGGTTTTTGTAAGTGAAGGAGTAAGACAGGAGAGTCAGTAGGAATGACGCCTCCAGAGAAAGCCTCAAATGGGTGCTGCTGGTTTTGAAGATGGAAGGGGGCTACAAATAAGGAATCTGAGCAGCCTCTAGAAGCCAGAGAAGGCAAGGGAATGATTCTCCCTTTGATCCTCCTGATGGAACAGCCCTGCCAACACCCTGATTGTGCTTAGTGAGGTCTGTTTGAGACGTGTAAACCCTGGAATGGACAAATAACAAGTTTCTGTTGTTTTCCACCATCAAGTTTGTGGTCATTTGTTATGGTGGCCACAGACACTAGTATGGGAGGAGAATCAAACCATGAGATGGGAAATGGGGAAGCAGCCCTGACCTGATACCAATGGTTTTCTGTGAGCCTGTTTCCAGTTCTGACACTTGATGTGTGGCCAAAGAGGGGAGCAGCCACTGTACTACAATGCTGGCACCTTGTTGCAAGGGTTGGCAGGGAACAGCATGTCTCAGAGCTGAAGTTCTAAGGGCGTCCATGAGGGTCACTTGGAAAGGAGTTCTCCATGCGGCAGGCCACTAGTGGGCACCTCCCAGGCACTGGGGTCAGATGTGGCCCCTGCCCTCAGAGAGTTCAGATCAGGGAATGAACCACTGCACAAACCAACTGGCAGGTGAAAGAGATCCTTTCTGTTGGTCATTACTGCTCTGAAGGAAATGAAAGTTGGGGACAAGGAAGAGGTTTCCAAAAGGCAGTGAAGGCCGGTCTTGCAGCCTCAGATCTGATCCAGGACCAAGCGATGAGATGCGAGTGACAGGCACACAAGAAAAGGGGAAAGAAGTCTGAAAAAATATTGAGCTAAACAAAGTTAAACAAAATTACACATGGAGGAATCATGAGGGTTTGAATGTATGAGTTGGTTCGTGTGTTCACGTGACATGGTGTGTTATGAAACCAGGCAGTGTTCCAGGCACCAGGGCCACTGTCGTCGGCAAAACAGACAACATCGTGGAGCAGGTTTATCATGCGGACGACGGTACCAAAGTGAACAGGATGTAAAAGTACTCCAAAACAGAGCAGGATGAGGGACCAGAGGCTGTCAGTGGTGGCAAGAATGGTGGTCTGGGAAGGTCTCTCAGGGGTGTCCATGTCTGAGCAGAGATCTAACACGCAGGACGAATCAGTGTGTAAGATTTTTCATACTCAAGTGAAAATGGAACCCCTTTTTCACAGAGCATCTTGCAGGACTCTGCTCCTCAGAACATGCTTTGAGAAATGCCACCCTAGAGACTGCTAAAGTGAGAGGCTGGCATCTTCGTGCTCCAGCAAGACCTGGGTTCTCATGTTAGGACAGAGACTCTAAACCATAAATGCAAAGTGAGACCTTTCACACAGGCGTCTCTCCCCTCCTCCCCACAGGGATGTCTCTGCACGACTTCAGGACTGGCAAAGCGCCGCACAGGCTCCTCTCAGCTGCCCGGGACTCGGCCCCGTCCTGCAGGGCTCAGGAAGCTCAGGAAGCTTTTCTTTCTCAGAAAGAGAATATGTTTTACCCATGATCAGATGAGACAGCCTCTGCGGGCCTGAGCAGATGCTAGTTGTTCACGTATCTGAGAGAGGAATCCTTCTTGTGGGATGCTATGTTGTAAAGAATATGTGTTTGTTTTTAAAATAGATCTGAGAGTCAGCGATCAAAACCCACATATCCAGAGATCTTTACCCAAGTTCTTCAGTCTTGCTAGTGGAATATATTCTACACCCAAAGACCAGACCCAGGATCTGGGACCCACTCTAGGGCACGAATGTTCTCCCCAACGGATCCATGGGGAATTTTACAGGAAATGAACCACCTGTCCCTGCAATGTCCTTTCCTGTCTAGCGGAGGCTGTCTGGACTTTCTCACCGCTCCCATCGGACGAGGCACATTATGTATTCAAGTCTGCTGCTGCAGCCCGGCAGCCCGCCACCCTGAGCTGCCACCTGCCCGGCTCCCGCAGAAACGCCTCTCTTGGGAGCAGACCCTGCTCGCCACGTGCTGGGCTCCGTGCCTGCTGGAGGACTACCTGGAGGCCTTACCTGGCAGGTGGTGGTGTCGCTGGTCTTTCATATTCCTTGGGCAAGAAATCAATACAGAGATAGTTGGGAACCGTCTACTCTGAGAGCTGTCATCTTTTCTGGGCCTCTGCTTCCCAGCAGCGGGAAGGTGAGCACCAGACCAAACCCACCAGCGGTTCCCCTGCTTGGGAGGCTCTCCCTGCCCCCCAACTCCCACCTGCTTGTCACCAGCCATCTTTTCACCTCAGTTTGGTACCACTTCCTCTGCAAAGCTGTCATGAATGGGGCAAATACTGCCACTCATGTCTCTTTGCATCAGCACCTGGGATGGCTTCATGTCCCAGGTCTGCCACCGACTGGTCCCTGAACAAATCCTGTTGCCTCCCTGGGCTTCACTGTGGGAGGGAAGGGTGTTGATACAGTGCTCTCCGAGGTCCGTCCTGGTCCCCCTGCAGTGAGATTTCCCTTCCCAGAGCAAGAGGCACGGTCAAAGCAGCAACCCTAGCAGAAGTCTTAACTGTGGGAAAAATCCCCTTCTCTTTCCAGGCTTTTATTCGCTTACGCTGAAATGATGGGTGAATTACAATATGCATTTCCAAACATCTGAAGGAATAAAATCCATTTTCAATCACTGCAACCTAACACCCATAACTGGTAAGAGCAGAATCGCATCGTTTGACAGGGAGTGCGGGTCCTAAAGCCCCCTTCCGTTTAGGCCTCTGAGTCGTCCTCCTGCAAAAGGACTCCTGGAAGTGTGCAGTTTTAGTCACTCCGCACCTAGCACTGTGTCAAGTTCAGATGTCCACCCGCTCACACCCCACATCCACTCGTGGCCGGCACTCAGGGATCTTCTTTTGAGAAGTGTCCAAAAGATACAAAGGTTTGCCTGCTCCTCCTTCTTGGGTATTTATTTTTTAAATGCTTGGTTTCCAATGTTGCTCCAAAGGATGTAAGAAATAAGAATTTTCAAGGTGGGAGGGAAGAAAATAAATTAGTTTCAAATCATGGCTACAGAAGCAAAAGCTCCATCTGTGGAAACAAAGGACACTGGCATCTCCTGCCACTCTGCCTGCTCACAGAGGTGCGGACACTCAGGGAAGGTGACGGGGCACCTCCGTCCCATCCCTCACCCAGCAGAAGCCTAGCTCCAAACCATGCAGGCTGGGCAGCTGGTCCCCAGGAATACCCAGCACAGCCAAGGACACAAAACAGGGACTCTGGTCCCTGCATAACCAGCCCACCCCCTCCTTCAGAATTTAGAGTTTGCTGGAACATTTCCCTCTTGTCACTGTCACGCAGGTCTGAATGGCCAAGTGGCTTTCTATAGCCAGGGCCCCGCACGCCTTCACTTCTTTATTTTCTAATGCTTTCTCAATGCCATCACCCTCCACCTGGTGAGTACCGTGTGCAGAGGTTTTCAGAGAAGGAGAAAGTGTCCCTGCGTCCTCCACATCAGGGGGTCACAGAAACACACTAAAAATCCCTCTGGCAAAAGGCTCAAGGGATGGGCCCTTGTGGACACCTGGTTGAAGACTTCGATTAGGAAGCCGAAGTGGCTGATCTTTCCAGAACCAGAGAGAAGCCTTTTATATTCTAAGACTGCTGGTTTTTATTATTATTTTCAAAGGCTCCAGAGTTCCCCTAAACCACCTCGTGGAGCTGAAGCTTCCTTTAGTTTCTCTCCAGTGCTTATTCAGCTTATAGAAATGCATTAAATCAGTAGTCATTCTGCCACCTTAAATGTGTCTCCCTGCCCCCCAAACCAGAATGGTCTGGGGACAATTCTCTTTATCAATCCCTAGGCAGCAGCTGAACTTACTGAACAACCCGGCGTCAGCCTCTCCCTCCCACCCTCCTCTCCATTACCTGCCCCCTGGTGTGTTTGGTCCTCTTGAATTTTAACTGTCAACCCTCAGTGACAGACAGAGCCAGTCGGAAGGGGAGGGAGGCAGGTGCTATTTATAATTCGGCGGCGTTCACCCTCAGAACACGGCCATTTTTTCCAGGCCACCTGCCAGAGGCCCACATTCCCCGGGCTCTATATATGGGCCTTTCCACAGGCCTATGTGGCCACATCTTTGCCTCTGAGAGGTCCAAGGCAGCCTGGTAAATCAGGAAGCAAGGGCCAGCTCTGCTCCTCCCAGCCAGCCCTGCTGCCTGACTATCTCTGCAGGGACCCCTGGGGCAGGGGAGTTAGGGACCCTGGGGACAGGCTTGACAGAGCGTGGAGAACAGCCGGCTTTCCCTCCGGGTTTTGAATAAGAATGGCAAGGAAAAAAATGTATTCTTGCTCTAAAACATTAGATCATCCCTTCTTTTTGCCAAGTGGTTTTCAATTGTTTCCATTGTGATGTGACTGAGGTCCATGGCAGCCTCACCAAGCCCTGAGGGCTCTGAAAACCAGATTTATGGACACCCTTCGGGAGGCAGATGGAAGGAGAAGCCAGGCAGGGTGGGCAGGCGAGCCAAGGTGAGGGTGCAGGGCTTGGGCAGATATTTTCTGCAGGCTCTCAGCTTTGATTAGCACACATGGAGGAGAGAAAGGCGCCCAGCCTCTTGTGGGTATCTGGACGTAAACACCTCCCTGCCTTCTGAAAGCCAAGTCCAGAGGCAGAGGACGGATCCGACCCAGTACACTGGGCTCTTCTCACCTCTGTCCCTTCTATGCCAGTGCCTGTAGGGCCAGGCTGGGGCCACAAACAGATGTCCCCACAGAACAGGATACCTGAAGACCCCTCTCCAATTTCACGTAGGCAGTTTTATTTTAGTTTCTGGAATAGTGTCTGGGAAACCTCCTTAAGAATTGACTGCAGTGGACACAGGGGTATCCTGGTCTGACCACTCAAACACTAGCAAACACTGCTCTTCCCAGGTCGCTGGTCATCTTCTACCCCTCCTTTCCCCTCCTTCCTGTAAAAAGCCTTCTGTGGCCATCTGACCGTCTCTTTCTCAGGATGGGGAGACCCACTAGGAGCACAAATGCTCAGAACAGCAGTTGGGACGGAGAGATACTTACTCTACACCAGCCACTTGCAGGGAGCATCTCACCCAGTCCTCACCTAGCCCCCGGAGGATGAGTGTCACCTTGCAGGTGAGGACACAGAGGTGCAGAGAGGTCAAGCATCTGGCCCGAGGTTCCCCAGCCAGTAACAGCAGATCCCAGTCTGCCGAGCCCCTCACTCCCGACAGGTCTGCGGCAGGCCCTGGCTCCTCTCATTCACGCCTGTGGTCTGCTTTGTGACTTTGTCCAGCGCTGCTTCTCACGTGCTGTGCGCTGGCCTCCCGTCTGTCCTGACAGCCTTAAGCTCCTTGCAGATGGAGGCTGGGTCTGAATGCCTTGCCTCTGCCCTTTCTCCTCCCCGAGCATCTAGAGCACTCTGGACCCACAAGCAGCTTCACTCCCACTGTGGTCCTCTGGCCATGGGCATCATCTACCTGCGACGATTCGGGATTCTCTCTTTTGACTCCATGGCCTCTGCGACCATCCCTGGGCAGCCGGGATTCTCCATCTGAAGAGGTCCCAGTCATCCTACAGTAACTTGTCTGCCTATGACAAATATGGGACTGGCATTCCAGCAGGGGGAAAGCAGCAGCAGGAGTTGATCAATTCCTAAGCAACGAAGATCCTGTTTTCATGCAAACGTCCTCGGCATTAAAACAAAAGCAAATTCCTCACAGGGCGCGTCCTGGATGCCAAGCCTCCTTGCAAGACACGGGTTTTAAAGTGAGGTTTTGCGCCTCTGGGAGATACTAAAGGGAATGGGAGGAGCAAGCCAAGTGCTGTCTCCACACGTCCTCGTGTAGACCCCACGGCCACCCCACGAGCCGGCCACAGTCAACGCTGGATCTGACAGAGAAGGAGCCAGGCAGAAAGGACTAGTGGGTCCCGTCCGCGTCCGTCAGCTGGCAAATGACAGCAAGGGGATGTGACCAGGTCTGCTGGAAGCTGTGTGGTTTTTGACACAGACCTAGGCATCAAATGTGACTGCAGTCACCTTACAGAGATGAGGAGTGTGACAAAGGACATTTCGTATGACTTTTCAGCAAAACTTGTTTTTCTTCCTTAGTGTGCTTGGGAACATCTCCAAGCAAAAAGAGGAGGGCGCCTAGGTATCATTTCTCTTCTTATGACAAACCCAGCCCTGTGTGTAAATGCAATGAAATGTTTGAATTGAGTAAATGCTCAGTGTATGATGCTTACAGAGTGCTTAGGACAGTCCCTGACTCACTCGGCTCTGAATGTGGTCCCAATGTGGTCCCAGATTCCTCACCTCACAGGCTAAGAGCAAATACGATGAGGATGATGATAAGAGAGGCTATGTGGTGACGTGGGACCTTTAGGTGCTATGGTAACAAGCACTCTGAGCTTTGAAGAGTTGGGACCACTGAGGGAGAAGTGACCCAGGAAGGCTTCCTGGAGGAGGGCGATATTCGGATTCCACTGAAGGGTCTTATAACACACAGCTTCCGTCTGATTTGAGAGGAACTGGGTGCCCACCAACACCAGCACCACCAGACTGTCACCAGGGTCCAGGCCTGCCCAGTGGTGACAGGAAGGTGTCCACAGGGCCTCTAGCCTCCAGCTGGCTCCCACAGCTCTGTCTTTTAGGACTGTGGGTATCTACAGGCAGCACACCTGGCTGGGTTGGGGGCTGGGCCACACATATTTCACTCTGGCAAATGGCCAATATCTCTAGATTGTGGCATTTTAGTGCTGCAGGATCCTCTGGCACTTCCCCCTTACTGCTGGTGCTTTGCCAAGGCTCATGATTCTGCCATGCCTTCATTCAATTCAATCCTCCTTCCTCTGGCTCTCTGAAACTTTGCACAGCAGCTGGTAGTAAGGGGGCAAAGGTCTGGCGCTGTGAACAGTGAGCAAGTGCGCAAGTGGGGGGAAAAAGGGACTTGCAGAAGCTAAGAGTGATACGAATCAGATAAGCAGAGTGGGAAGTACATGGACTTGGTGTACCAAAGACCTGGGCTGGATCTAACACTGTCCCTGCATCTGGGCCTGTTCCAGGATTTATGTTCTCTTTCTCCCAGGCACTCAGCTGGATTACACTTCCCAGCTTTCCTTGTGGTTAGGTATAGTCACGTGACTGCGTTCTGGGAGGTCGTGTGAACAAAGTGATGTAGCTCATTCCACGCTGGCCCAGATAAATCTCACATGTTGTCCTCTCACTTTCCTCAACCACCAACTGAACAGAGAGAGAGCACAGAGGGAAGGGAAGGAGCGTGAATCACTGTGTGGAAGAGGGCCAGCCAGACATGTACCCTGAACTGTGTAAACGAGAAATAAACTCCTACTGTGTTAAGCGCTAAGGTCATTACACCTGTTGGCCCAATCTAACACAGTCTCTTAATAGGCTTTGGATAAGTTTCTTAACCTCCTTAAACTTCAGGAAAATGAGACTAGAAAAACCTTCCTGAGATGGAAACTAGATAGTTTCCAGATAAACCTAGACTAGAAAAACCTTCCTGAGATGACCAACCTAACATTTGTACAGCTCCTATGACTGAGGCTGCGTTATGACTTTGGTAAGCTCTTGGCATTTTTGCCTTTGTAGGTCCCTTCCTCCACTAAAGAATGAGTGAGTGAATGAATGAATAAATAAAATGAGGTTTTACAATTGCATCATACTATGGTTGTCAGATGGCCAAAAGGTGACCATATGGATGTTCAGTGATGAGGTATGTAGCACTTTTTCTAGGATGAGTCTCTGAACTTACTTGTCTGACCTCATAGAAGGATGAACATAATCCAGGCTGGATTTATTCTAATGTTTGATATTATAACCACATCTCAGAATGTTGCAAGTGTAGTTCCAGACCACCACTAAAGTGAATATTGCAATAAAGCAAGTCATGTGAATTTATTTCCCAGTCAATATAAAAGTTATATTTACATACTATATTATAGCCTAAATATTAGAAGGCCAATGGCACTATGTCTAAAAAAAAGGACATCCCTTAATTTAAAAATGTTTTCTTAAGAAAGCCGGAAAGGTAGGAACATCTAACACTCAGGGCCTCAAGTCAGGCACAAGGCTTAGACACTTGTCTTAAGAAAGCATTTTTAGGGCAGCGCCTGTGACTCAGTGAGTGGGGTGCCAGACCCATATGCCAGAGGTGGCGGGTTCAAACCCAGCCCCAGGCCAAAAACTATAAAATAAAATTAAAAAAAAAAAAAAGAGGTGGCTTGGCGCCTGTGGCTCAATGGGCTTAGGCGCCAGCCACTGGCGGGTTCGAATCTAGCCCGGGCCCGCCAAACAACAATGATGGCTGCAACCAAAAATGGCCGGGCATTGTGGTGGGCGCCTGTGGTCCCAGCTACTTGGGAGGCAGAGGCAAGAGACTCGCTTGAGCCCAGGAATTGGAGGTTGCTGTGAGCTGTGATGGCACGGCACTCTACCCAGGGTGACAGCTTGAGGCTCTGTCTCAAAAAAAAAAAAAAAAAGAAAAGAAAGCATTTTTAAATTAAGGTATGACCCACGCCTTGGGCAAGCCCTAATCTTTTTGCTGTTGGGAGGTCTTGTCTCAATGTTGATGGCTTCTGACTGGTCGGGGTGGTGGTTGCTGAAGGTGGGGGTGGCTGTGGCAATTTCTTAAAATAAGACAACAATGGAGTTTGTTGCTTCAGTTGACTTTTCATTTTATAAAAGATTTCTCTGCAGCATGCGATGCTATTTGATAGCATTTTACCCACAGTAGCACTTCTTTTAAAATTAGAGTCAATCCTTCAAACCCTGCCACTGCTTTGTCAACTAGGCTTCAGGAATATTCTAACTCCCCTGTTATCATTTCAACAATGTTCATAGCATCTTCACCAAGAGTGAAGATAATATGTCAAGAAACTACTTTCTTTGCTCATCTATGAGAAGCCATTCCTTATCTTCAAATTTTATCTTGAGATTGCAGCAGTTCGCTCACATCTACAGGCTCCACTTCGGAGTCTAAATCTCCTGCTACAAAACAGTGAAGTGTAATGAAGCAAAGTGCAATACGAGGGGTGTGTGTCTGGATTTGTTTACTTATTGTTTTTATACTTGATTTTATATTCATTTTTTTCCCTCCTGATTTTAAAAGAAATAAACAGGCACACTTCCTGGGTCCCTGAGTCTCATGGAGCCCAGAGGCTGTGCCTGTTATACCTAATGGAGAAGTCGGTCCTGACTGCCGTAGCGCCTGGCCCACGGTGCACGCAAGAAATGGCAACTATTACAGATAGGTATAAAAACGATAATAGGGAGAATGAAGCATGAAACAGCAACAAATGGTTATGAAGATGCTTTCACATACTTCATTTCCTGCAGCCCTCCCATCTATCGTACAAGGTGGTTATTACCCTTATTTTATGGTGGAAAAAATGAGACTGATGGAGATTTTGCAGGAAGGGTAGGAACATCTAACACTCAGAGCTCATGTCAGGCACGAGGCTGGACACTTGTCTTACTTCCCACTTATAGTTTTCCCAGACCTATGATGAGGGAGGGATTCTTTTTTATGCCCATTTTATGATTCAGAAATAAATGACGCTGAGGACAAATGGCTGAGCTGACAACTAAAACCACTTCTCCCGGTGCCCAATCTCACACTGGCATTCCCACCTGGCCTTTCCATTGATCAATAGCTGTGTCACGAGAATTGATAAATGGCAGTGCCCGTGGAGGGTGTCAGACACCCCAACACCTCCTTTCAAGGGATAGAGAAGAATCTGCTCGGGGCTGAAATCCAAACACACATCATGCCAGATTAAACTGTGCTTTCTCATTCTCCCCTCAAATGAATTCCTTAGAAGGTCTAATTATAGTGACTTCTATTTTCTTGTAAATAATCACATCTGTCATAACTGACTTAACTGATCCAAGGCTTCAAGTTGGCAGTCTTGGCACCGGAGCCAATATGTCAATTACGCCAAGTAGGCTGTGAGCAAAAGTTGCACGAAATGGAAGAGAGAAAAAAAATTCATCCCAGTCCCATAGACGGTGGGCACCAATATGTATTTTTCACAAGAGTTAATAGGAACACAAACTCCTAAACGTGGCCAATGGGTGTCAATCCCCCCACAATCTGATGTAGTGAAACAGAGGCAGCCAGCCAGCTCCTTGAGAATAAAGGCAGTATTTTCAGTGGGGAACCAATTCTAGGGACTGGTTTCTTTAATGCTTTAAGTCTAAGGAGCTATCCCCAGGATTTTCCATGGTTCTTTACACTTGTTTTCAGGAAGAAAGACTGGATAAAGGGCTTCCATGGTTCCGTACCTCGGGGAATTGTAAGGGCTGTATTCTCAGTGTGGTTGTTAAGTCAGCAGAGAGTAGTAACTACAGCTTTGGATCTGGATTTGGGTACAAGTCTTGTTTCTCCATCCAATTTTATCATTAGTGTGATTAAGCAAAAATCATTCAGCCTTCCCGAATTCATCCCAACTTCCTCATCCCTAGAACGGTGACAAGAATGTCTACCTCCCAGAACCCCTGAAGCACCAAGGGGTCTGAGGACTGTATGGGGCAGCCTGTTGGAAAGAGTAAACACCACACAAATGCTAATTTTCATCATCACATCCCTAATCCAAAAATCTGGTACGCTCCAACGTCCAAACCTTTTGAGACTGACATGGCATTCAAAGGAGATGCTCACTGGATTTTCAGATTAGGAATGCTCAACTGGCATGTATGCTAGGCATATTTCAAAATCCAGAAAAAATCTGAACCAAAACCACTTTGGGTTCTGAACATTTGGGATAAGGGATATTCAAGCAGTGCTGAGTCCTCATGTCAATCCATGAGAGTGGCTGCTTTCTCTACTCAACTAACTCTAAGTGGAAACAGTCACATCCTGAGTCAGAGAGAGATGAGATGGATGCTACTTGGACACTTCCTTCACAAGGGGTGTCTGAAAGGCCTCTTGCCAGTGGAGCACGAGAAGTCCCTGTGTCTGATGGGACTTTGGGAAAGGTGAGATTATGAAACAAGGGAGCTTTTGGCTACAAATCTCAGTTTATTCTTGTATAATAAAAGGATAAGGGCGGTGCCTGTGGCTCATCGAGGAGGGCGCCAGTCCCATATACCGAAAGTGGCGGGTTCAAAACCGGCCTCGGCTGAATTGCAAAACAGAGAAAGAGCCGGGCATGGTGGCGGGCACCTGTAGTCCCAGCTACTTGGGAGGCTGAGGCAAGAGAATCACCTAAGCCCAGGAGTTGGAGGTTGTTGTGAGCTGTGTGACGCCACGGCACTCTACTGGGGGCGATAAAGTGAGACTGTCTCAAAAAAAAAAAAGAAAAAAAAAAAGGATAAGAAGAATGTGATCACAGAGATGCTAGGAGGTGTGAAGCAAATAACACATCCCTCACTGAAGTGTGCCAGGTCCCAACCATGGTCCAAGAGGCTCTTTACCATCTGGCTCACGTGTCTCCAGAACCCATAGCCCCTGCTCCAGGCACACCTGGGCCTCCTTGCTTTCCTGTTGTACCCCCCCGACACACCCTTGCCTTAGGGCCTCTGCCTCCTTCTTCCTGGAATGCTCTTTCCCCAAATCCCCATGGCACATCCCCACTTCCTTTAAGTCTTGGGCTTTTATTTTTCTCTACAGCAACTCTCCCTTTCTAGCAGAGCACACGAGTTCCTTGCTTATCCTGATTATTGCTTATTGTCTCTCTCTCTCTCTTCCCAGATCAAAAATGTAAGTTCCATGAGAGAAAGAATCTCTTTCTGTAATGTAAGAATCTCTTTCTGTAATGTTTTCCTAAAAGCCTGAGAAGAGAACCTACAACATAATCGGTGATCAACAGATATTTCATGATGCCTTGAATGAACGAACGAACAACACTTTGTACACAAAGCGTTCATGAAATTTTTGGCAGCCTTCCTAAATGTAAAAGGGGGATTCCTACTCCTCACACGTTTGCTTTCCAGGAGGAAGGTAATTTACCTAAGTGCTCTGGACCTGTTGCCACCCCCCTTACCTTCCCATCCTCACCTGGAAGTGGAGTAAAGCACCTGGCAGGCAGGTGACAGGCACTGACCATTTCTCACTCGTGCTGTCCTACACGTGTGGCAGTGGCTCTGGTCCTTGTAAGTGTGCCTGCTCTCCGGGTTCCCTGTTCCCATTGTTGGACTGAGACCACATGGCCAGTGGACTTAGTCATGATCTCTAGTCTGGTTCTATCAGTAACAGTGGATAGTCTGATCTCCACCTGTTCAACTCCTGTGTCTGTTGAAACTGGTTCTGAATCTGGGCAGGTAATGAGGCTGTGCCACTCACGGACCTCTACAACACCAACAGCAAACATTTCCAGTTTTAAAAAGTAAAGCTTCAGACACTCTGGTTCCATCCAGGTTGTCTTTAATCCTGGCCACTCTCCTTGGACGGTTTGTGGCTGTTACCCCTGAATGAGCACAAGTCTGCAGTGAGGCGTATGACCCCAGGGGCACAACAGGCTGCTCCCAGCAGGCACTGTTCTGCTATGATGCTGTCCCTCCCCCCCTGTTGGGTCTTCCTGGATCTGTCATCACAGAGCCTCACCTACCTTGGATCTGTGACACCTCAGGGCTGTGTCTCCTGTTCACGTGGGGCTTGATGCTCTTCTGCAAGTTGCTATAGTACATACAGTAGGGGGGCAGGATTCCTCATCCACACCCTCGCCATCACTACCTCTGAGCACGATGAAATGGCAGTGAGTGCGTACTGAATATTCACTGTCTTAGGTACGGGGCCAAACATTCAACCTGCATTGTTGCATTCAAAACAATCCAATGAGGCAAGTATTACTATCCCCACTTCCAGATGGGGAAACCGAGGTTTTAGAGGTGAAGGATCTTCACAGTGTAACTCGTGAGTAGCAGTGTGGTTTCCAGAGCATGCACACTGGATGGCCCCTACAGCTGGTACTTAGGGCTTTATTTAGGCCACAGATAAAAATGCAGACAGAATGGGGTGAGCCCAGAGACCCCAGGCTCAGCACTAGGAACTTTTCAGTCCAGATGATTCGCCAGGATCCACTGAAAGGCTTTGGTGTGACCATTTAAACTAGTGATTTTCAACCAATGTGCCGTGGCACACTGGTGTACTGTGAGAGAATCTCAGGAGTGCTGTGAACACTTTTCAAGATCATTAGTTCAATTATTTTTGAAAGAAGTTCAAAGCACAGTTAAGTATATTCTTTTTTTTACTCTTTTCTTGAGCAACATAATTTAAGGGTGGCATGGAAGTTTAACTATAGGTTTGAGTGTGCTGTGAGATTAAAAAGGTTGAAAAACAGATTTAATCTGAAAATTTTCCCAAACATTTTGATGAAGACCAGAGATGCCTTATTTGTGGCTTTTTTCTCACAAAATTAATCCGCCTTGACCTGATCTTGGTGAGGGATTCTGCTGGATTCTAAGCACCACCATTCTTCACCTTCTAACTCCTGGCCTGAGAGCCTTCCAAGCTAACAGCCCAGGGAGCTGAGATTTAAGGCGGCGAAGGCTGACACTAGCTGAGCGCAGGTTCAAGGTTAGACTGGTAGGAATGCGACCTCTACTTACTCCAGCAAATAGATGGCAGGGCGGGAAAATGGGTGCAGGCTGGAGAGGAAGCAAAAGATTCATTCTGCAGAGTCGGCCTCAAGCTGACTGTCCCCCTTTCCTGCTGTGTAAGTCTGGAGCATCAGGCTGTGCTCAGCAGAAGCGGCCACACCTCACTACCCTCCCAAAGCATTCAGGACATAGTGACAGCAAGTCATTGGGGTGTGTGGAAATTAATTCCATTTATTAGCTCTCACTATTTGCCAAGTATTGAGCACAGTGCTGGATTTACATGATCTTTTAAAATGCTTTAAAAATATCTTTTAGTGGTGGCCAGGTACGATGGCACCCCTAATCCTAGCCCTTTGGGAGACTGAGGCAGGAGGATCTCGAGCTTAGGAGTTTTAGACCAGCCTGAGCTCCTAGAGTAAGCCCCTGCATCTACCAAAAATGGAAAAAATGAGCCAGACATGGTGGCATGTGCCTATAGTCCCAGCTACTCAGGAGGCTGAAGAAGGAGGATTGTTTGCACCCAGGAGTTTGAGGTTATAGTGAGCTGTGATTGTGCCACTGTATTCTGGCCTGAACTAAAAAAAAAAAAAAAAAAATTTAAGCAGTGAAATACGTGCTGTCGGTCAAGAAATCAAACACTACAGAGTCTTATAATGAAAACTAGCCCACTGCTCCTATCCCAAAACACTCCCCCATGGCAACCTTTCCTAACTCTTTCTGTAGAGACTTCTCTAAGTATATAGAGGATTTCTTTTAACTTTCAAAAAGACTGGCTGATGTAGACACAGTGACTATCCCTCTTTCCAGATGATGAGATGGTAGCAGAGTGGCCTAAGGACACACAGCCGGCATGGGGCAGAGCGGGATTCAAACTGGCTTCTGCTTCTCTCCAGGCCCTGCTCTTAAAGATCAGTCTCCACCCTGACATGGGAGATAAGGATGTGCCTGCGGTCCCGGCAGGCCCACTGGGCTTCTGGGGCACCTGCGGTCCAACAGTGGCACGACTAAGCGACATCATGGGATTACACACAAGAGACTTTTCTTTTCCCCTGGAGGTTTGTTTTCAAGTCATCTTTCCAGTGTTTGTCCGGCTCCAGCCACTGCAGATGTCTCCAACCTTTCTGTCATGATACAACTGCCAACATGCCTTCAGGAGCCGAGTCTCCTGGGCCCTTCTGTTCCTCCCAGGAACCCTACAGCTTCCTGTCTCTCCTCCTGTGAGAAGGAACTCACAGCATTTATCACCACTTCTGTTAGGAGGTTGCAAAAAGACCATTCCCTTCCAGACTCAGCTTTTATAAGCAATGGTCTCCCTTTGCTTCACGGCCACAGCTATTGGTTGAGAAAACACGTGTGCAGCACAAAAGGCAACAGCAGGGACTAAACCTGTGTCTGTCGACAGCAGAGCTAGTGCTTAGGAGCAGATGAGTCAGGCTCAAATCCCGGTAAGGGCATTCACTTACTCGCTTTGGTAATCTGACCAGTTACTCTCTTCCCTGTAACTGATTCCTCAGCTAAAAACCTGGAAGGGGCGTGGTGAGAACCGTGGATTACAAATTACCAATGACCAAGATGCACTTTGAACTCTCCTGCCCACAGCCGACATTCTGTGCCATTCTTATTTATTTGTGTTGTCGGTGTTCAGCTCCCTGAAGCTTAGCTGAGGCACAGACACAGACCCCTTGTGTTCCTCACACCTAGAAGTCAGGACAGAAATGATCATTAATCTTACAAGAATTTAAAGGTATAATTATTAGGCCCATTTTATCAATGAGTCCATAAACTAAAAAAAGGTGCATGACCTGCCCAAGGTGACGGAATGGTTCCAAGTGAGAAGGAGGCATTAAAGCTCATTTGACCTCCCCCACTAACAAGGCTGGGTGGCCTCGCGTAAGTCATAGGGCCTCTCTGAGCCCCACCTGTAAACTAAAAGAGGCCAAGCTAAGGTCTCACTCCACATTCTAATGGAGTGGCAGTGAGCAGAGCAGCTGAGAGGTGGGGTCCAGAGTCAGAGCCTGGACTTGAATTAGGGGTCTCTTACTTACCGCTTAGATGACCTTGAGCAAATTACTCGCTCTCCCCTTACCTCAGTTCTCTCATCTGCGAAATGAGTAGGTTCAGAAGAACTCAGAAGAAAGCCTAGCACGTGGATGCACAGAGTAAGTATCAGTTATTGTTACCAATTTTTATGTGCCAGCCTGGCCTCCTACACCCCTGGTCAGCCCTACGCTCTGAGTCATTACCATGATCCTGCTTTTATTCAGGGCATCACATGTGGTTTCCATAAATCCCCAGTTAGGTGGTCTTAGGCAGGAGCATGAAGCTTTCCCCCCAAAGAAAACAGCCACTTCCAAGTGCCTAACACTTCAATTTGAATGGGAAACTATTTTTCCATTTGTGTCTGTGACACTGATTATAGTGTTTTCACCTTTCCCATGCAGTATGGAAATCCTGAGCAAATGTCAGAAAGAATTCCCAGAGTCAACAAACACGGAATATAATTAAAACTCTTAGGAGTGAACCATTGCCTCCATTACCAGAAGCTTAAAGGGCAAATACTTTCAATTACCTTATTCAGTAAATATGCTAGTTAGGGCCCAAGCACTGTTGTTGTAATTTGTGGTTAATAGGTCAGTGGTTCATTTATTCAGTTGGAAAATATCTGCACCTGCCCACGAGGAGCCAGGCATTGTCCCAGGCTTTCTGATCCAGCAATGACAGCAGCTGCCCCTACTTGCCAAGGGCCTGTTGCACCAGATCCCCCCTTTCTACTCAGAGAACTATTTCGGGGGCATCTTCACCCTCTCTGCTCTCCCAGTGAGCTCTCCCAGTAGGAGGAACTGGCACAACATTAGGTCGAAGAATGTTATTGCCCAATAACATCACAAGACCCAGAGAAAATTATGTCATCTTTCACTGCGTTGGGTTTCCCATCTGTGAAATGGGGCAAATACTAATACCCCATAATTGTGGCTTAACGTGTTTAGAACAATGCCCGGCCAGGAGGCACATGGTAAATGGCAACCCTTATTCTTTATTATCATGTGGGATAGTCACTCTCCTACAGTTGCATGTGTCAAGTTCCAGCAGCCACCATTTATCTTGCCCCTTTGGGCCTAGGCAGGTAGGACTCTCAGCTGTTACTAGCTGAGTGCTTCCCCAGCCCTTGCTGCTTCTCTGTAATTAGTTGCCTCACGAACCCAGGCCTCACTTCTCTATTTGTGTGCACCACCTCTCTCTTGCTGGAATCCTAACTCAGATGCCTGTCTGAACCATGTTCTGGGAAGTGTTTCTGAGTTTTCTCTAATGTATATGACACCCTGGTGTATTGTATGCATATAGTAAGGGAAGTCTTATTGTGCCCATTTCTACAGATAGGAAAACTGAGGCATAAAGTTCAACCCAAACCCCACAATTTTAGGAAGTAGGTAAGCTGAGTTTCAGATTCAGGCCTAGCTTTCAATGCCTGGTAAAAATAATATATTCATCCTTGACTTCCAAAAGAACTTGCACACAAGTAAAAAGGCAATTATAATTGTCTGTGGTAACTACTCTGACAGGAATAAGAACAGGAAACTCCACAAAGGCCAAGGGCACCTGAGACTAGGGGTGGAAGTGGTAGTCAGAGATGGCTTCCTGGAGGAGGTGATTGTAATCAGATTCATCAAAGATGGGGTGTTATTCTGGCAACAGGGAAGAAGGATTGGAATATGCAAAGGTCCAGTAGGAAGAGCGAAAGACAAGAGTGTTTTCTCAGGAGCTACAAGCAAGTCAAGAATCCTTGAGCAGAAAACTTTAGGCAGGGGGTGGGGAGGGGTCATGACAAGGCATGAGGCTGGGTCCCAGTGATGAAAAGCCATAAATGCAGACGGAGGAGCTGCGACTTAGACATTCTGTCTGCAGAGACAGCTTTGTCCCAGGGCAGCTTACAGAGGCTGCTCTGGGAATCTGCTCACGATGGCCAGCTCCTTCAGGACAGAATATCTTACTTTTTATTTCAAACCTTCAAGCCTAGCACAGAGCTCTGAGGACCACAGGTGCTCCATAAATGGCACTGATAACTAAAAAAGAACGATTGTTGAGAGGTGTTTCTTTGAGTCTATGGGAGAAGCTACCGGGGCAGGGACCAGTACCCCTGCCCTTCCTACCTCAGTGCACACCAGCCTCCCTTCTACCTGCCAGCACCTGTGTTTTCTTGCGTGGGGAGGTCCCCCTGGGTTCGAGGGCCCACCTTGCTTCCTGCAGACCTGCGGTGCAGGAGAGTTTCATTCTTCTTTGGGGAGCAGCCCTCAGCCAGTGACTGAGGGGAGCTGGTGCATAAGTTCCATGCCTGTCTCAACAGCACAGGAAGGGGAGTGCTAAGGCATGTGGGCGCTGCCGGTCCCAGAACTCCACAGTGGGACTGAGCCTCAGCTGCCTGATGCTGTCACTTGCTTGATGACACCTCATTTCCTGGCTGCCCTATCTCCTGGTTCCCCCACCTTTGCTTCTCATGTTACTGCTCTCTTTGCCTTGAGGTCTGCTTCTGGGAAGCCCAACGTGACAATGATTCTTGGTTTCATGGGATGAGAGAAAAGTAACCTTTGGGGAGCGGGAAACACAAGGAGTCCCCAGCTGGGTCATTCACTGTGTGCACAGCGCGAGGCTACAGAGGGTCTGTCCTGTGCACAGGGCTATTCTTGACCCTGCCTTCTAGTCTCAGCTCTAGACACAGCACCCCACGCTGGACAGAACACGGGCTTTCAAGAGAGATGGACCTGGGTGTGAGTCCAGGCTGGCCTATAAGTAGGTGGGTGACCATGAGCGAGTTAGGTAACCCCCCTGAATGGAAGCCACACTTACGTGCAGGGCTGTGATGATGCTCAAGCGTGAAAACGCAATGAAAGCCCTCAGTGGGACACTGGGCTTCTTCCTAATGTCTCTCCAGGCACTACTGCATTCTAACTGCTTTCTACACACCTCTGGTTGGGCGACGATCTCATGACATGGGCGCCCCCTGCGCCTGCCCACAGCCTCCTGGAGATGAGAGTCCGAGGGTGCAGCCAGCTTTCACTCGCCTTGCACCCTCAGCGTTCAGCACGCACCTGCACGTGGCAGGCACTTAATGAATGTTGTTAGGTGAATGATGATAAAAATGAAAGAATCCCGAGAAAAACCCTTACCAGTGATGACGGTTTTCTGGAGCATTTGCTCATTCATTGAATCTTACAAAACACTGAATCTTTGCTGGGCACCGGGCACTATTCTATGTGACAACACAACTATGGCCAAAGCCCGCCCCTCCCCGCTGATAGGGGCTTAACCTCCAGGGGGGAGCAGTGAGCCTCGACAGGGCAGCGGGCCCAGCTGGGGAGCAAAGCGAGCACCTATAGTCCAGAGCTTCTGAGTCAACCCCTGGGTGGGGCTGGACACGGGGACTTTGAACAGCTTCTCAGTCGGGATGAAGCCCCAGCAGGCGGAGCCTCTGGGATCTAGAGAGAGAAACAGCCCCCTTCAGAGAGAGTGGAGGGCTGTGAAGCGAGGCAGGAGGTGTGATTCAGCCCAGGGCTTCTCAACGGGAGACGAGGATGTTGGGACAATTTTGCCTCTTGGGGGACATTTGGCAGAATCGAGAGACTTTTGGTTGTCACAGCTGGAGGGAAGGTCCTGGGGGCGTCTCGTTCCCAGAGCCCAGAGATGCTGCTACACACCCGAGAATACACAGGGCAGACTTCTTGCCCTCCCGCCCCAGCCAAGAATCATCCAGGCCAAAGTGAGCCGAGAGGGAGAAACCCAGACTAGAGAGCCAAGGAGCAGGGACCGCTTCAGGAAGGCTTTCCCTGTGGGGGTGACAGGGAGCCGAGACCAGTAGGGGCAAGACGTACAGTCCAGCAGAAGTCTGTGACAGTCACCGTGGAGAACACGGACTCTGAGGTGGGCCAGAGTCACCATCGGTCTGTAACAAAGAGACGCCAGACGGTGAAACCACCAAGTCTGCCTCGCGCCTTCTACCACCCTAGGAAACGCTCCCACCTCTGCTGCCGGTGTCTTTGGGGTTGTTAGGGGTGGGCGGGGAAGGGAGAGGAAAATCCGGTGGCCTTTGCTCGGCCACTTTCACTTTTACCTCCCCACCCCCTTTCCAGCCTCAGAACAGGAAAGGGGGGTAGAGAGGGAGTTTCAACCCTGTGTGACCACTCAGACTGCACCCCCAACACCACCTTCAGGCTCACTGACTCCTCTGTTCCCAAAGCATCTCCTGCTGCCACAGGCAGGCCCCCAAGAGCTCTAATCTGGGGGACAGGGGAAGGTTCTTGGGTGACAGCCCCCTGGCTTTCCCTGGCCTGGAAACAGTGATTTTTCAAGAGAAACAGGGATCCATAGGGCAGTAAATAAACCTCACATTCCGGAGGCGGATGGGGTGGGAAGGGCGGCCATGCCCCAGTGACTTTCCAGTGAGGCCCCTCCTGCCCCATGCCAGCCCCTCTTTCCTACACACCCACTACACCTTGGATCCCCTGGCTTGGGCTCGCAGGAGCCTTGCGGAGCAGCCTGCTTGCTCAACACCACGTGGTCTTCCCAAGGAAACGTCACATCAATTCTGGGGGGAGGCAATATGGGTGGAAAGTCAAGTCCTTTCATACGAAGCTTCCAGAAAGGCCTGAGTCAACAGACTGCTTGCTGGAGCTAGGGCGGCAGTGGGCCTCTGACAGGCAGCCTTACCTACAGAAACCCTGCCATCCTGGGACCAGCAGTGACTGGGAGGCTGTGAGGCCACATCCACAGTACCAGTGGGGACAGAGGGGGACACCGAGGACAGAGAATGACCTACTCAAAGTCGGTAGCTGTCAGGGTGACTCCAGGTCTCCTGAGCCCTGCTTGTGTATGGACTTTCTCTCAGGCCACATACTCATTCCAGGACTGTAGATAAAGTTCCTTGTCAGCGCACCCAAACAGAAAGAGACTGTCCGGAACTGG
The DNA here is from genome assembly GCA_963574655.1 of Perodicticus potto. Taxonomy (NCBI): domain Eukaryota; kingdom Metazoa; phylum Chordata; class Mammalia; order Primates; family Lorisidae; genus Perodicticus; species Perodicticus potto. The sequence continues at coordinate 35,400 of CAUYRH010047354.1, forward strand.
CAGCCATGTTCAGCTGTGTATCTGGGTCATGGGCAGAGAGACCGTGAAACATCTCTGCTTCCTGAAATGAAAACGTCTCCCTGTGCTCCCAGGGGTCCTCGCATATAAGCCCCATGTCAAAATCCTGTTCAGAAGAACATTTGTCAAGTCCCAGCTTATGAAACTTCATTTCGCGAAATGAGTCATTATAGGAGATCTGCAGGAGTATGTTTGCTTAAGTATTTTATTAAAAATCATAATTTGCCCAATATGCCCTGTGAATTTTATTACAGATACACATAATGAAGTAAGTAGTAAGTAAATAGTCTCTTTCTATAAACCTAGAATTAGGAATTTTTTCATGGGTTATTTTAAACAAACTGCCAAATGGTACAAAAACGGATAGCCTCTTCATTCGGTGAAAGCCTTGAGTTAGAGTTGATGACTTGCACCTCATAGCCTATACACCAGACCGTCGGCTTCGATGAGTCCTTTACGCTGTTAGAGTTGTACACAAACCCCTGTGCACTGCCCGCAAAAGACTCAGAATGATGAAACTTTCAGCTGCATTGTTTTGGCTTTGTGTGTGTGTGTGTCTGTGTGTGCACCTGTGTACACATGCTATAACTCCATTTGTAGGTTTTGTTTGTTTTAAACAACTCTTTCAAGCAAGCATCCCGTGTGGTTTTGAGAAGGAGAAAATGTTCTTTGTTCCTTAGCGCCTGCATTCTGCACCCCCCACCTTCCTTCCTTTGGGAAAAGACTTGGCTTTTCAGTGACCACTAGCTATTCTCAAGATGAACTCAAGCACTCGCTGTTAACCTGCATTTAGACTTAGCACATGGTGCAAAGATGTTTAATCAGTTGCCAGGACAAATCACCGATATGCCAAGTCTCCAACTGCTTGTGCCTCTCACATAAGGGTCGGTGCGGGTCCATCAGCACTGCCTGGCTCAGAGACTCCACAAATATTTACTGAGCGCCTACTCTGCACAAGGGGTGTCCACAACAGCCTGGGGCTCCACTAAGCTGTCAGAGACACAGATACCCTCCTTTAGGTCTTTCCAGAAGCCCAGGGCTGCAAGCGTGGCACCAGCTTCCTTTGAGAGTGCCTCACAGAGCGAAACAGCCAGGGGCCACCATGACTCAGGCTACAGCTACTGTGTGAGCCCAGGACAAGGGAAGAGGACAGGACAGGATGGGGGATAGGATTAAAGGGACAGAATGATGACTGCTGTTTGCCACTGTCAAGGTCTTTTATGCTATAGGACAGACTGACTCTGGCTGCACCAGATGAGCTAGAAGGAACCAAAGAGAAAATTTACTTTCTCAAAAGTAAATTCTAATGCCCGTAACTCCTACAAAGGAAAGGAGATAGTGCTTTTTGCAGAATCCCAGACAGAAGGAAGTTCCTTATTCCTGTTCCTTGGGATACAGCCTTGCCCACCTTGAGGGCTTCTCCTTCTGGGCATGGAGCCTTGTAGGCAGGCTTCCTCTTGGATTTCCAGCTGGCTAGGGACCACAGCCAAGTCCTCTGCGCCATGGAGATAATCATGTCACAGCATTCGTTTCTGGGAAAAAAGCTCCAACATTTAAACCATGAGGTAAAAAAGCTAAAATAAATAAATAAAGCAAAACAAAACAAAAAAACCCAAAAACCTCGAAGTCCACCAAAAGAATATTTAATAGTAAGATTTGGTATGATCTGTCTGTTTTTCTTTTTTGCAGTTTTTGGCCGTGGCTGGGTTTGAACCCACCACCTCCGGCATATGGGACTGGTGCCCTACTCCTTTGAGCCACAGGTGCTGCCCTGGCATGATCTGTTTTTTGAAATTATCTTTTACTTTTATTTATAAATATTAGCTCTCTAGTTTTTGAGACTCTGGAAAAAAAATAAGAAGTTAACTGATGACTCCATACTGAGCCTCAGAGTCAAAGCATTCTGTAATAGACATTCTCTTATTTGACACTGTGAATGTTACTTTTTTTGCATTATTATTATTAATATTGCTTAATATTTCGATGTAGTAATCGTCTGATTTCTTTTCTGAATGTATTTCTCTTCGTTCATTGTTTACGAGGTTTTTGTTTCTTGTCCTTATCTTAAACATTGTTATTGTTATTAAATTTTAAGCCTTTTAAATTCTGTGAAGGCAAAAAGTGGAAACCTAATAAACACATGTATATGTAAAAAAAAAAAAAAGAATATTTAATAGACCTGCTTCTCTGTATTTTTACCTCCCTCCACTTCCAACCCAACCCCATTTTAAATGACTAACTTTGCCACAGAACTTTGCATGATTATTCTGATACTAAAAAACAAGAAAATAAGAAACAGTAACACATAAGCAAAAACACACAGGGTGCTGGCGGTGGCCCAGGGTCCATTGCTAGATAGTGCTTGATTTTGTGCATGTCATTTACCTTCTCTGACACCTCCCTCAAGCCTTCCAGCTGAGCAGGAAGATGAGGCTTATGCCATCTCTCACCCTATCAGTGATGATAAGAATCAAAAGAAAAGGCTATTGTCAAAAGGGCTAGGAGTGCTGAAACATCAGTTCCTTAATGTTAAGGAAGGATCTTAAGAAAGTTCCTTAATGTAAGGGTGGGAGGCAGGAACACTATTGGTGTCCCTGATGTAGTTTGCTGTTCTGGAATGAGCTTTAACATGGAAACATCTTAAAGTAGCAGAGGGACCCTGGGCCATTCATAGCTTAGAGAGAGCCTTGATTTCCTCTCTGATAAAACACCCTAAGAGATCTCATGTGTTGGTTTTAATAATGGTTGGCAAACTGTTCACCACAGCAACTCTAGCACAAAGCTAGTAACCCACAAATGCTTGGCTGATTAACGGCAGGATCAGTTCATTGAAAAGGGTCCTCACTTTCTGAGCAGAGCCCATCTGCCACATGCAATGTTTTCAGGGCCAAAATTCAAACATGCAACCATTCTGGGGCAAGATTCTGAGATTAAGGTTCTGAAGTTACTTTTGTAGGACATTTAAAAAAAAACTTTAGGAACTTCAGCAGAGAAATAAGTCTAGACTGAAAGCAGTATCTGTACCTCACTACAGTGCCCTAGGGCTCAGTGTGGTGCCTGACACACAGTAGGGTCACTTGGCAGGTGTATGAATATTTCCCTTATGAATAAATAAAGTGCCCAGCATTACTAACATCTCTGGAATGTACAGGCATAGCTAAATACAAAAACAGCTTTTAAGCAATGGTGTTTAATCCCTGGCCTTTTCTGTGACCCCCATTACACTTACAACCTCATAAAGAACATTGGGTTTAGAATCAGCTAGACCTACCAGGGAAGCCTGGCTCCGCCCTTTTCTAGTTGTGTTCCTTCACCTCTCTGGGCCTCAGTTTCCTCATCTGCTCCACAGAGATAATGGGGCCTCTTCCGGGAGTAAAGTAACTGTAAGGATCTCATAGGATGGAGTATACAAATTAATTCAAGTAGATCTGAGAATCGCCTGGCACAGGGAACTCTCCTGGTCAATGTTGGCCATCAGCATTACTATTGTTATGCTCAGCATCATTAGTGCTTGGCAGTAATTAGAGGCTCATTAAATGTTAATTTTCTTTATGCTAGACTGCATGCTCAATGTAAAATCAAACTTTAATGACATTCTTCAAAATGAAAGAAAGGTAAATAGGCTGTAAACAATTTTTTTTAACGTTTGGTGGCCTTGCACGTCCCCACATCTCATTGGGAGGGATAATTGGGTGCTGTCCTTAGAGCCAGAAATGGCACTGGACTAAGCGTGAGGAAACCTCGTTCAGGTCTGGGCTTTGCCATGGGTACTTTTTTTTCCTTACCTGGTTTTATTGAATGCCTATAAAGAAGAGCTTACTTTTTTTTTCTTTTTTCTTTTTCTGTTTTATTAAATCATAGCTGTGTACATTAATGCAATCATGGGGCACAATGTGCTGGTTTTATATACAATCTGAAATATGTTCATCAAACTGGTTAACATAGCCTTCATGGCATTTTCTTAGTTATCATGTTAAGACATTTATTTATATTCTACATTAGTAAGTTTCACCTGTATGCCATGGCTACTTTTTGCCAGCCTGGTCCCAATTCATGTCCTGATTCAAAGAGCAGGATCTTACTAGAGGTAGAAGGGAACTTGTGGGTGCCTCACTGCACAGAGAAGAAAACCAGGCTGGGAGGAGCAATGCTTGCTGAGGCTGGACAGAAACACGTGCCACCTACCAGACAGATACATGCTTCCGCCGCACTGTCCAGGATCCTCGCAGTTAGGCAGGGTTGTGTGAGCAGAAGTGACACCTTTCAAAAGTGGGCATGTCCCCCTTTCATTTTCTCTTCCTCTGCTCCAGCAGCCTGAAAGCCAATTGTTTCAAATAATATAGCTACAAAATTTTGGCAGCCTGGATCCCTAAGTCACCTCTTGCAAGAAAGCTACCTCGGAGAGCTGCTGTTCTTTAGTGGGCTTCATGAGAGTAAGAAATAAACCTTGCTCTCTTAAACCACTAGGACGTGAGGGCCTACCTGTCACTGCATCATAGCTTAGCCCAACCTGACTACTCATATATCTCATCCAGTCCTAGGGGTTTCATGCACACTCGTCACAGAATGGCCTATTATTCTTCCTTGCTTAAACATACACATGCAAACACACACACACACACACACACACACATATAAATATTGGGTGGAAATTTTAATAAGACACTTTCCCTATTACACAAGGTGACCCAGTAAGATTATTAAGATTTAGTAAATTTAGCCTTCTCTTTCTCATGGTAAGTGTTTTTTTCTTATCTCCCCAGGGGTAAAGAAATTGGTGACAACACTGTGAGAGGACAAGTATTCAGAGGATGAAAAGCTGCATTAGTGCTAAGAAGCACCTTCAAAGGGTAAGAGAAAAGATGCCCTATTACTAGATCCAGTTATGTGGTGATTCATAAGCAACATCTCAAATTCTGGAATGGAAGACCAGGCTAGTGCCTCCATATCCTATTGGACAGAATCTTAACATCCTTTGTATAAGAGCCCTGCACTGTAGTAGGGCAGGTACACAGGTTCTAATATCACTCAGCTGGCTTTAAATCCCACCTCTGAGTTACTATGTAACTCAGGCAAGTTAATTTCTTGAAGCCTCAGTTTCCTCGTATGTAAAATGGATATAAAAATTTCTAACTTGGATGGAGGTGGAACACATTATTCTTAGTGAAACATCACAGGAATGGAGAAGCATGAATCCTATGTATTCGACTTTGATTTGAGGACAATAAATGACAATTAATGACATAGTGGGGAATGGGGGAAGGAGAGAGCAGACAGAGAGAGAAGGAGGGAGGGGGTGAGGGAAAGAAAACAGAAAAAAAAGAAAGAAAATAGTGACTAATTCTCACATAAATTGGATTCAATTTTGACCAAAGTACATTACTTAAACATTAATTTTTAATTCAACTTGTCAATATTTTGTTTAGGATGCATTTATAAGTGAAATATGTTTGTAATTTCCCTTTATAACAATATATTTTCTTCAATTTCAGTATCAGGTATATCCAGATTAAGTAGAATGATTTTGAAATATTTCTTCTTTTTCTATTGTCTATAAGATTTGGCATGATCTGTTTTTTGAAACTCTCTTTTACTTTTATTTATATAATATTAGTTGTCTATTTTTTGAGACTTTGAAAAAAAAATAAGAAGTTAGCTGATGACTTCATACTGAGCCTTAGAGTCAAAGTATTCTACAATAGACATACTCTTATTTGACAATGTGAACGTTACTTTCTTGGCATTATAATTATTAATATCACTTAATATTTCAATGCAGTAATCGTCTGTTTTCTTTTCTGAATGTATTTATAGCTTCATTCATTCTTTACACGGTTTTTGTTTCTAGTCCTTATCTCAAACATTGCTATTATTATTAAATTTTAAGCCTTTGAAATTCTGTGAAGACAAAAAGTGGAAACCTAATAAACACATGTATATGTAAAAGAAAAAAAAAGGAACGGGTGGCTCTAAGCCATGCCTCTCCTTGTCACAACAATGGGAGTCCATTTGCTATCTATGGTGAATGTATCTTGTTGTGCAAGGCTTTATCTTTTCCTTATTCTGTAAACCTTGTTTCAGGCTTGCCTTAGTTTGGGGTGTAAGAGTATTGCAAGAATCGAGAACCCAGACAGCTGCCTGAAACCCTGACATTTTAGGGTGCAGATAGCTGCCTGGGAACCAACACTAGTTTTGAAAGTGGACCCGAGTTGGGCAAAGGTATGGCTTTCCCTCCATGCGCCTTCCATTTGGTCTCCACTCACTTCAGGCCAACAGCCTCACAGCTCTGCTCCACCACATAGAAATCAACTCACTGTGAAGATAGAGTTGGCTTTACCCCTACTACCGGCACATGTTAGATAGTATAATAAGACAATTACATACATTTTTTTCATCTAGTCTTTATAATAACCCTAAGAAGTTTTCTACACTTCACAAAGGAAGAAACTGAGGATTAGTGGATTAGGTGATTTATCCAGCTAGGAAGTAACAGAGCAGGAAGTGAATCAAGGCTGTCTGCTCTGCACCCTGGTGCAGCTCCCGCCCTGAGCTCTGGTTTATCTTTCATTTCCAGGGTAGACGCGTGTTCGCTCTTAAAGGCGATATTGGCAGAGAGATGAGGATATGGGATCAGGGAGGAATCACTTGCCATTGTCTCTGCAAAGCTTAGCTCTGCACCTGGCTCTAGGTAAGCTACGATAAATATTAGTTGCATTAAATTTCAAACACTTAAGTTTATCTTAATTGTTCACAAACAAGTAGCACTTTGCCAAATTTCTGTTTTATAAATTGTAGTTTGTACACAGGTTAATCCTCCCTTGAACAGCACAAAGGTAAAAGGCCAGGTGGAAGTGTGTTGGTCTTTGGCACTGTTTTAACCTGGGTTCCCTCCAGAAAGCAGGCAGTCTACTATTATTTTTTTTTTTAAACAGAGTTTCACTTTGTTGCCCATGCTAGAGTGCCCTAGAATCAGCCTAGCTTGCAGCAACGTCAAATTTCTGGGTTCAAGTGATCCTCCTGCCTCAGCCTCATGCATAGCTAGACTATAGGCACCCTCCACAATGCCTGGCTAATTTTTGTACTTTTAGAAGAGACAGGGTCTCATTCTTGTTCAGGCTGGTCTTGAACTCCTGAGCTCATGGGATTTGTTGCTGCCCAGTCATGCTCATCTGCCCACTGCCCAAGAAGAAGCCAATATTTAGAGAGAGCAGAGCTCAGAGCAGAGAAAGAGCTTATTCTACATAGCGCTAAGTAGGGAGACAGGAGAAATTGCCTCTCTGAGAATGGAGGATGGAGAGGGATTTAAAAACAGTTTGGTGAGGGAAAGATTAAGCAATCAGGATCTGCTGATGGGCTGGTTTCAAGGCGGGACCATTAGCCCTTTGGTTTGGGCCTCTGTCTAGGGGGGTCTGTTACTGGAATGCAGAATCTTGGGTGGAGGTCCAAGGGCAGTTAAGTCAGTTTCTCGGTCTAGGTGGGTCTCTTACTAAAGTCAGGACCTAGGTAGAAGCTGTCTCAAAAACTACTCCAGGGTAAAGAAGCAAACAGAGGCAATGGTAATTACTGTCAAGCAAATGAAGGGGCAATGCTGCTTATACTCATTATTTTAGCTAAGCCTGCTCCTTCTTTGAATTCTGGGGGGCCCTTTCTTTGGTTCTCACCTTGCACCCCTTCATCAATTTGTGAGGCTGGTTTCAGATCCTCCTGCCTCAGCCTTCCAGAGTGCCAGGATTACAGGCATGACCCACCGTGCTCAGCCAAGGCAACCTGTTTTAATAAGTGACTCCAGGGAAAACAGGATTGGGGAACTGGGAAGAGAGAACAAGCAGAGGAGAGAAAGTTGATACAAGGGTAAGTTCTAGAGTTGGAAACCACTGTGGGCAACAGGGACACCATCCCACCAGCATTCCAGGGAACTGGGTAATAATGTGGAATTGTCCATGTGGAAAACAGAAAGAGAAGAGTAATCACCCTCTGGCTTGTCTCCTCCTCCCAGGGAATTAGTGCATCTTCATTTCCAGGCCACACTGTCCGAATGTCAAGTAGGGTTCTGCAGGTATGTGAGAAGCCCTGGGCAAAAAATGAGAGGTGTGGATGCAACTAAGGTGAGGCACTGGCAGCCCACACCTGCTGGAAGCAGGTTGCTGCAGAACTGGCTGGAGAAAGAGGTGGGCTGAGAGGATGTGAGGTGGACCCCAGGAAGTGCCCAGTGCAGCCCACCTGGGCACCTGTGGGGGCTGGGTGCTGGAGAGAAGAGAGAGAAACCGGTTAGAATGCAAGAGGGCACCGTGGTCTGGCCTAGCCTATTCCAGAGGCTATTTACAAAGTGCATTTTCTTGCTCTCTATTCAACAAATTAGAGGTGTATTCAGATTAAAAACCATCCTTTTAAAATGCAAATAAGAAAGGGCAAAGGTTAATGCTACTAGCCTTTCAAAACTACTGTGAAAGCCTTAATGGGATTGCCTTTCAAAAACCCTTGGAGGCACAGATTTGGATGGAAGTTGATGCCAGAAGGATAAGGAAAGGTAATAATTGATTGTCATATCCGGTCAACATGCAGCTGGGTGCTTTGTGCCCCCAAAAACATTGGTCACGCCAAGCAAGGCCTGTGTAATGTATCAATGGAACCTGAAGCCACATCACTGAACCGACAACTCACATGACTACTAGTGACCTCTCCTAGGAGAAGTATAAAAGTGCACTCACAAAAGAAGTGGCAGATGACACGTGTTTTATGATTTTAGAAAAATTTTAGAATTCTCAGCCATGTTTACAGTGAGAACTTTCCATTTCCTTGGGAATCACTGGGCCGTGCAGGTAATTTGAAGTTTATCAAAAACATTATCTCCGGTTTTAGCAACTTCGTTGTCAAAGTGTGCATGGAGTGTAGGGGCTGGGGCAGGCTCCTGGCTGAAGTTTATCAGACAGGATTCTGCTAGAAGAGCTGTAATCGCTCGGGAAACAACTGGCTAATAGTAATTATTACAATAATAGTAAACTCCAATAGAACCTATATTTGATGCCAGCCAGCGTTCTAAGTACTTTATATACACTAATTACAGTGGTCTCCATTTACCTCCTAGAAATACATTCCAAGACCCCCCAGTGGACACCGGAAACCACAGATCTGAAACTTATATATTCTGGGCTTTTTTCTGTACATACCTACCTTACTAAAGTATAATTTATAAATTAGGCACAGTAAGAAATTAACAACAGTAGCCAATAACACAATAGAAACAATTCTAATGATACACGCCAGCATAACTACTCTTGCCACTTGGAGTCATTATTAAGTAAAATAAGGATGACGTGAACACCAGCACTGAGGTATCCAGATGATGTGATAACCCAGATGGCTGCTAAGTGACTGACGGGCAGGTGGCCTAGACAGCGTGGAGACCCCGGACAAAGGGAGGATTCTCATGCTGGGAAAGCAGAGCTCGATGGTGTGAGATTTCATCATGCTACTCAGAATGGCCTGCAATTTAACACTTAACAAATTGTTCATTTTTGGAATTTTTCCTTTAATATTTTCTGACTGCAGCTAACTGAAACCATGGAAAGCAAAAATACACACAAGAGAGAACTGCTCTAATGAAGAACAGGTGCTATCACTATCTGCATTTTACAGATGGGGAAACTGAGGCACGGGGACACCAAGGAAGTTGTTCTAAGTGACCCTCTGATACAAACTCAGGCCACTAGGCTTGAGAGTCCTGCACTTAAGTATATTGACCGTAGGCATATTTGGAGGGAGAGGGGTTGAGGTTTGAATCCTTCACGGCTGAGAAAGCCCAGGGAGGAGAAGGTTAACACCTGCAGGCACATTAAGCCACAGGCCATCTGGGATGGGGCATCCTAGCCCATCAGATTTGCCAGGTCAGCAAGCGAGCACTGTGCAACATGTAAAAACTTGACCCCTCCTCTCTGCCTAGTGCAGAGGCATGGGTGTGTTTGTGTGGAGGTGTGTTCAGCCACCTCTACCGTGGGCCAGGTCACCAGCATCTCTCACAGGGGCTGCTGCTGGGTGGGGGGGCTCTTATTTCATTCTTGCTCTCTCCTTCCCATACTTTCTGCCACAGACAACATGACCCATTAAAAAGGTCACCCTTTGCTTAAAATATTTAAGCAGCTTCCCGTTGCACTTGGAATCACATTGGAACGTCTTGCCACGGTCTGCTAAAGCCTTGCATAATCAAACTCCTACCTGTCTCTCCAATTTCATCTCTCATGTCTTACCCCTTTGCTGTTGAAGGGATGGCCACACTCTCAGCCAAGCCCGTTGCCGCCTTGAGGCCTTCTTCAAGCTGCATTCGTCCCAGCATTCTTAACCTGCAAGTTCTAATTATCTTCAAGTCAGGTGGAATAACATTTGGAAAAGAGAAGCATCTCCAGCAATCCACGTCTACACAGTGGATTTGAGGTTAAATGCATTTAAAAGGGATGCAAAGCCCTAGAGATGGGGGACATATTCCAGACTTGTCTGCAGGACTGAGAAAGCTCATTTTAGCCACGTTATTGCTAACATTCCTTTCTATGAAGCTGCCCTTTCCTGCTTCCAATAACAACCACAACGCCCTCCACTATGTATTCACCCCATTTCCCTTTCCTCTTTCTGAGCCTTGAACATTCTTCTAACACTTCCAACCTTCCAGCTTACCTAAGAGTGGACATTTCCCTTTCGGCTGTCGTCCACCCCTTGCAGGGCCAGTTTCTCTATCCAGATGGCTCAGGTCAGATAGGAGTTTCACAGAAATTGTGCATGAAAAGAGAATCTAATTGGGATATTTGTGTCATTATTCTTAAAGGTCACTTTCCTTGTCCAGGTCATTACAGCTTCCAGGGCTATTTCTGAAGCTTTGTTCTAAGGGCATAACACTACTGGAGTCACAACCCTCTGTGTTGAAGTCAAGTCAGCACTGTCCCCTCCCCGGCTCCCAATGTTTTGCTTTATTAGTTCAGAGTCTCTGCTCCATAATGCCATCTGGAAGCCTCTGCTGCTGCAGCTGCCCCATGCAAAGTCCCCCCGTGGGCCGGGAATGCCGTGTGCACACCCTCCAGTTGATTTCTTTAGCAGAAGAACAACTAAGCCGACATGAAACAAGCAGGCTTTTTCTGATTTCTGGGACAGCTGCCTCGCTTTAATTGAATTATATTTAAATAACTTAGGTTTTAGGAGGATCAAATGAAGAATGTTTTCTGAATGGGTTCAAAATCAACTTCCTTAAATTTCTGCTCTCAAAACTGTTTGCTTGAAGATTTACCGGGTGGCTCATCAGACAGCCGAGATGTTCTGGCCTAGATCAGGGTCTCCTTTCCAAGCCCACAGGCCCTCACTAGATGATGGGAGAAAGGCCCATTTATCTTTTACCACCCCTGGTGCCACCATAGAGCTCTTGGTTAATGAATCTCAAATAGCAGTTATAAAAACAAACACAAGTACATAGTCGGGGATGGGGGACAGGGAGACCTGAGAAAGGCAAGGAGGGAGAGGGGTGGGGGTCAAGTGATAGGGTTCACCTTTTAGGGGTGGGACACAAATATAAGCGGGTCCTTATCTACCAAAATCTATGTAATCTGCTTCTGTGTACTCGCAATGAATCCCCAACAATAAAAAACAAAAAAACACACAAGTTTAGCCTGAGTTTTCTGTTCCCGTGCATTTTTTTCAGTCCCCAGGGGAAGCCTAAACTTCTGTACCAAACCCTAAGGTGTCAATTAGTTGCCATTGAAAAAAATGGTGCCCCCCGGAAATGATTTCACTTCTGATCTTTTTCATCTGTGTTTAAAGAGGTGCCTGGTCTGGGACTTGGATTGTTAAACACCTAACACCTCCCACAAGGAACTACTTTCACCCCTTCACCAGAGCCACACTCAGCTGTGACCGTCTTCAAGAAAAGAAGAATAAATCACTGCTTTGCTCCCATTGCAGAATGTCAGCCAATAAAAATAAAGATAATGATGATGAAAGAGCTAAAGGGAATTGTGGGCTTACTATGTGCCAAGTACTATGCTAAGCTCACATTATTTTATTTGATAGTCTAAACCACCCTGCGGTGACTTAACCAAAGCTTAGAGAACTTAAGGTGCCCGAGTTCCCCCAGCTGGTAAGCAATAAAGCCTGGATGTAAAGTGACATCTGATTCCAAAGCCAGGTCTCTTAAATGCACTCCCCTGAAGGACCTTCCACAGGCTCTCAGCATCCTTGATAAGTCCTTATCAGTTAAGACCAGTTTTCTTCCTATCTGTCATTTCCTTAAGCTTTTAAGAAACTGCTCTTTGTTCCTGGAAATGAGACAAAAATATGTCAGACACAACTTACGAAAAAACAAACAAACAAATAAATAAACAACCCCAAACTAGAGTTTTTCTTTAAGTGCATTTTTTAAAATCTTTATGCTCCTTGAGAACACTACAGTGGCCAAAATAAAATGTAAAGAGCTGAAATATTGAATCATGCAGAACTAATAATTTTTTATGATGTGGGATGCAGAGATGAATTTAGTACAAAAAATAACTTCTCATGTGTAAAGGCAAATCAAGGAAACAATTGCTTATCAACTGGTAAGCAAAGGGAAAATTAAAAAAAATGTCTATTTCCATTGCTACTATGCTCCAAGAACATGGCTAATTTGTCTTCGACTTCACTGTATGAGGAATGAAGAAGGATAGAGAGCCAGACATTGGAAGATTTAAGCTAGGGCATTTCCTTTCATTCACTCAAAATGTTGATTGACCATCCACTCCGTGGCCAGGACTAGAGCCTGAGTATCAATAGGTGGACAGCACAGAAATGGCCTTCACTTTATAAAGCTTATCATTACACCTGGTATAATTTCCCTCTCACAAAACTCAGGGGTGCCGATGTGAAATGCTATTTCTTTATAGCTTATTTCTCAAGCCTTCATATTCCTTTGGTGGTAGAAAACAATCTTGCCAATTTAAAGCAAAACTCCAATCCTTCTGGATTAAAATATGGTCTCTTTTAGTTGAAAAATAAATTCATGTTTTTCTGCTTCCTTTTTCCCCTTTCCACAGGGGCAGTTTAAGGTCTGGGGCTTCTAGGGGAAACTGTGTCCCCTTCCCATTAGGATGTTGTCCACACTGGCCTTCACTGAGTTGAATCTTATCTTTTTTCTCTTTTCCCCTTATCCTCCGGTTCTGGGGTTTGCTTTTCAGGGCCAGGCTCTCGCAATGGACTTTTGACTCCGGACATGACCATTTTGAGTGATCCTTGCCCCAAGTCCAGACCACTTGGAGTCAGCCCGCAAATCCTTGGCATTACTGTCCTCATCATGAATGCAGTCTGCTCTCTCCATCCACCCTGAGAATAATAGTATTTGCCAAAGCTTCCCCAGGCCTATTCACTTACATAGTATATTCCTCACATTGCTACCATCTGTGAGGCTTTTCTCTAAGCCTTTCTGTTTCTTTCGGTTTCTCTTGAGAAGGCCAGGCATAGGTCTTCTCGGCTCCAGAATCCACACACATCGACCAAGGCAATGATCCCTTACTCCGGGGGTTGGGAGGGCAGCTTTTTTTCCTTGATTTCTCTCCCAATTCCCAAACTCCTTTCTTCATCGCAGAAAGGTCTTTTAATTTCCTCTTGAGTAGTAAGGAATATATGCTCTATATTGTCATGGATTCTTTCAGAAACATTGCTTGTAGAATAAACTGTATATGTTTTCCTATACTCTTTAGGACTTAACTTTTTGAAAATTGATAAGCTAAACTTTGTAGAAACTATAAACCTCTTCTTCTCAAAAGATACTGTTACGAAAATGAAAACACAAAGCACGGAGGGGGGGGGAAAGATATTCATCATACACTTATCTGCCCTAGGACTCGTCTCCAGAGTTTATTTAAAATTTTTACAACTCAACAATACATACAATCCAATTTTTTAAATGGCCAAAAAACTTGAGCAGACACTTTATAAAAGGAGTTACATGAATTCCTAATAAGGACATGAAAAGACATGGAACATCACTAGTCATAAAGTAACGTGAATTAAAATCGCTATGCACTGCCTCTTCACTTCCATTAGAATGGTTTACATTTGAAAGACCGATAATGCCAGGTGAGGCAAGGACGCAGAGTGTCTAGAACTCTCATACGCTGTTGGTGAGAATGTAAAATGGTACAACTGCTTTGGAAACTAGTTCGGTATTTCCTTGAAATATTAACATACATCTGTCCTCTACAATTACCCTAAGAGAAATTAAAACACATGTCCACGAAAATCTTTTTACAAGAACCTTCATAGCAGCTTTATCCACAATAGCTAAAGGAAATTTCAAGCATCCATTAACAGAAGAATGGACAAACTTATATCTGTATAAGGGAAAACTGCCTAGCAATAAAAAACAACAAATGACTCATACACACAACAATATGAGCAAAGCTTAAAGACTTTACCTTGAATGAGATCAGCCAGACACAAAAGTTTAGCTCCACTACATAAATCAGGTTGTTATGATAGGAGGAAGTGAGGATGGTGGTTACTTCTGCTTGTAGGAGGCATCTCGACTGTGAAGGGCTCAAGGAAATTTACCAGGATGAAGAAAATATTTTCTATCTTCAATGTGGTTGGATTTACCCAGATATATACAATTTTTAAAACTTCAAATTTGTACATTTTGTTGCATGTAAATCCTGCACCAGCTTAAACAAAGAGGAAAATATTTTTGTCGCCAAAAGCTTCACTCTTGGCAAATCAAAGCGTTGGCTTTCAAAGCTGGTATTTCTTGTTCTGCTTTTCAAAATGGAATGTTCAGATTTTTTTGTTGAAGACTGCCCTCTCCTGAAGGTGGTCCATCTGAATGGTTGTTCTTGCAGGAGGAATAGTCAGGCTATGGTTGTGTGCGTGCAGGAGGATGGTGGTGGTGAGAAGTGGCCATGTCATTGATGCAGCCAATTTAACAAGACAAGTAAGATATGATCTTCCCACAGCCTACTTGGAGAAGCAGGTCAGAAACAAGCAAACATCTAAGTAATGTATAATTATAACTTCTGCTAAGTGCTGTGACTAACGCAAGCAGGTGCAGTAATAAAGTAATTTTGGAGGGAAGACTATTTAAATAGTCTTGTCACAGGAGGCTTCTCTGATGATGTGCGATTGAAGCCAAAAATGAAAAGGAGCCAACCATACGAGGTACAGAGTAAAGTGTCTTGGGTAAAGGAAACAACACACAAAGCACCCCTGCGTGGGCGAGAGTTTGGTGTGTTCAGAGAACCTAGAGGGGTCCAGTGTAACCAGCATGGGCTCAGCAAGAAATGAATGGAACAAGGTGTGTTAGAAAACAAATGCCATGCAGGGCTTTCATCATGGGTCATGGCAGAGAGCTTGGCTTTGCTCTAAATCTACTAGGAAGTTATTTAGAATTTTAAGCTAAAATAAAATTTTAAGCTAAATAAAAAGGGGGCAAGGGGGTAACACATTTCAACTGAGGTATCTTCAAAATACAATCATGTGTCACTTAGCAGTAAGGCTACATTCTCAATGTTGCGTCATTGTAGGCAATTTTCAGGAACATCATAGAATGTACTTTCACAGACCTGGGTGGTACAGCCTACTGCACACCCAGGCTGTGTGGTATAGCCTACTCCTCCCAGGCCAAGAAGGTTTACAGCATGTGTTCTACTGAATCCTGTAGACAACTGTAACACAACAGTATTTGTGTATCTAAAAACAGAAAAGACACAATAAAAATAGGGTATTTTTTTAATTGTTGGGGATGTATTGAGGGTACAAAGAACCAGGTCACAGTGATTGTATTTGTTCATAGAGTCCCTCTTATAATTGTGTCCCATCCCTAACAGATGTGTCACACCCTGTGACCTCCCACCCCCTTTCCTCCTTCCCTCTCCCTGAACCCCCCTTCCTCTACCTGTTCCCCACTGTGTACTAGGTCATCCATTGTCCTCAAATCAAACTTAAGTACATAGGATTCTTGCTTCTCTATTCTTGTGATACTTTACTAAGAATAAGGTGTTCTGCTTCCATCCAGTTTAATAGAAAAGATGTAAAATCTCCATCTTTTTTAACGGCTGAACAGTATTCCATGGTATAAATATACCACAGCTCGTTAATCCATTCCAGGTTGGTGGACATTTAGGGCGTTTCCACATTTTGGCAATTTTGAATTGAGCTGCAATAAACACTAGTGCAAATGTCCTTATGGTAAAAGAATTTTTTTTTTCGTCTGGGTAGATGCCCAGTAATGGGATTGAAGGATCAAATGTGAGGTCTAGTTTGAGCTCTTTGAGGATTCTCCATACTTCCTTCCAAAAAGGTTGTATTAATTTGCAGTCCCACCAAGGCCTAACCCCAGTGAGAATGTCCCACAGCCCAAAATCTCAATACTGCAGGTGCTAGCGTGGAAAGAAACAGCATTATACTCTTATGGAACCATCATCATATGTGTTACCCACTGCTGACTAAAATGTTGTTCTGCAGCCCATGACTGTAGTTTTATTGAAGTATGCCTGATGTATAATAAACTACAAAATTTCATAAGTTTTGACATATTTATAAAGCCATGAGGTCATCAGCAGACAGTGGCTATGTCCCACATTCCTAAAATTCTCATCATTCTCCCTTGCAATCCTTTCTCTCTATCTTTCAGTCCCTACCCACAGCCCCAGGCAACCACTGAGCCGTTTTCTGTCATTATTGATAAGTTGTATTTTCTGGAATTTGATATAAAAATAATCACACATAATGTTCTCATTTTGCATGGCTTCTTTCACTTGGCATATTATTTTGAGACTAACTTGGGTTGTTGAATGTATCAATATGTTATTGCTTTCCATTGATGAGTGATTTTACATTGTATAACTATGCCACAATTTGTTGATCCATTTAACTATGAATGGACATATAAATTGTTTCCAGTTTTTAGTGCAATAATAAAAAATAATTTTTAAATTATTGAATAAAGAATAATTTTTAAATTATTAAATAAATAATAATTTTTTTCACTTGTTGACTACTACATACAAAACTGCTATGAAATTTAGGTACAAATTTTGGTATGGACATATGATTTCATTTTGGAGGGAGTTACATAGGAGTAAAATGGCTGAATCACATGGTAGGTATATGCTTAAGATTTTAAGAAACTACAGAGAAATGCAAATCAAAACTATTTTGAGATATCATCTAACCCCAGCAAGATTAGATAGATTATCATCTAACCCACATCACAAAATTCCAAAACCAGAGATGTTGGTGTGGATGTGGAGAAAATGGAACATTTCTACATTGTTGGTGGGAATGCAAAGTAATAAGTTCTTTTTGGAAAGATGTTTGGAGAATACTTAGAGATCTAAAAATAGATCCTATAAATCCTGCCATTTGATCCTATAATTCCTCTACTAGGTATATATCCAGAAGACCAAAAATCACATTATAACAAAGATATTTGTATTAGAATATTTATTGCAGCACAATTGATAATTGCTAAGTCATGGAAGAAGCCCAAGTGCCCATTGACCCACAAATGGATTAATAAATTGTGGTATATGTACACCGTGGAATATTACACAGTCTTAAAAAAAGATCGAGACTTTACCTCTTTCATGTTTACATGGATGGAGTTGGAACATATTCTTTTTAGCAAAGTATCTCAAGAATGGAAGAAAAAGTATCCAATGTACTCAGCCCTACTATGAAACTAATCTATAGCTTTCATATTAAGGCTATAATCCAGTTATAGTACAAGAATATGGGGAAAGGGGCAAGGGAGGGCAGGGGAGGGGGGAGGATGAGTGGAGGGAGGGTAATTGGAGGGATCACACCTATGGTGCATCTTAGAAGGGTACAGGTGAAACTTACTAAATGTAGAATATAAATGTCTGAACACAATAACTAAGAAAGTGCCATGTAAGCTATGTTAACCAGTTTGATGAAACTATTTCAGATTGTATGTGAGACCAGCACATTGAACCCCATGATTGCATTAATGTACACGGCTATGATTTAATAAAAAATAAATAAATAAAAATAAAAATAAGTTATGATTGGAATATTAGTATAATATCTATGGAAAAAGCTTTCTAGTCAATTTCAAAATCATGTAAATAAAAAGCAATTTTAATTAAAAAAAAAGATTTTAAGAAGCTAGATAATCATTTTCCAAAATGGTTATATCATTCTACATACTTACTAGCAGTGAAGGAAAGTACCAGTTGTTTGATGTTCTCACCAAACTTCATATATTAGCTCTTTGTTGGAATTTTAGACATTCTAATAAGTAAGCAGTGCTATATTATTGTGGTATTAATTTGTATTTTTTAATGCAAGTCAATTCTACTGAGGTTAATAACTTTTTCAAATGTTTGTGTACCTTCTTTGATGAAATATCTGCTCAAATCTTTGTTATTGGGATAACTTGTTACTGGGTTTTAAGGATTCTTTTTTTTTTTTTTTTTTTTTGCAGTTTTTGGCCAGGGCTGGGTTTGAACCCACCACTTCATATGGGGCTGGCACCTTACTCCTTTGAGCCACAGGCACTTCCCTGAGAATTCTTTATATATTCCAGTTGTAAGTTGTTTACTGGATATGTGAATTTCAGATATTTTCTCTTAGTTTGTTTTTATTCTTATATTTTCCACTGTTTTGGAAGAACAATTTTAATTTAATTTGATAAAGTCAATTTATGAATGTGTTCTTCTATGGTTTATGTTTTGGTGTCTAACAAGTCTTCACCTAACACTAATTCATGCAGATTTTCTCTTACATTTTCTTCTAGAAATTTTATAGATTTGAGTTTTATCTTTAGGTCTATGATCCGTGTTGAGTTAATATTTTTAAAGTGTGAGATATAAGGTGTTATTTTCTAAAAATTATTGCTTATGAGTATACAATTATTCCAGCAACATTTTTTAAATTTTTATTTTATTTATTTTTTTTGAGACATAACACCATTTTTGTAAAGACTATTCTTTCTCCACTGAAATGCCTTTGCAGTTTTATCAAAAATTAGTAGAGCACACATATGTAGGTCTCTTTCTGAAGTCTCTATTCAATTCCTTTGGTCTATTTGTCTAACTGTACACCAATGCTACATTGTCATAGTAGCTTCATAAGAAGTCTTAGCTTCATAAGAAGTCTTGAAATCAAGTAGTATAAATCCTTCATTCTTTTACTTCACCTGAGTCTTAATATTTAAAGTGGATTTCTTGTAGACTGAGTGTAGTTCTTACTTTTGTTTCCAATCTGACAATCTCTGCCTCCTAATTGGAATACTTAGACCATTTATACTTAATGTATTTTTAAAAATATGTTTGAGTTTAAACTACCATCTTGATATTTGTTTTCTCTTAATCTCCTCTGGTTTTTTTCTCACTTATTTTCTCTTTTCCTTCCTCTTAAGAAATTTAAGAGTATTTTTATGATTCTATTTTATCTCCTTTGTTGGTTTGTTAGCTACCTCTTTGTTGTACAGGATGACCATAAAGTTCATGTGTGTTTAATTTGCACACAGACTTTATGGTCACCCTGGTTATTGTAGTAGTTGCTTTAGTGTTTATAGTACACGTCTTTAACTTATTAACATCTACCCACAAGTGATATTAGATCATATCATGTACCGTATAATATCCTTACATCTGTATACCTACAGGTCTTGCTTTCTTGATTATGTGCTATTTTGTTCCTACATGTCATGTTCTATAGTATAAGTCTCATTTTATATTTTTATTATTTTTGTTTTAAGTGGTCAATTTTTTTTGTCCCAGGGCCAGGTTTGAACCCACCACCTCTTGTATATGGGGCCGGCGCCCTACTCCTTTGAGCCACATGAGCCACCCCAGTGGTCAATTATTTTTAAAAGGGATTTAAACAATAAAAAAAAGCATATTTTGTTTGCCCAAGTTGCCATTTCTGATGGTTACATTCCTTTCTGTAGATTCAAATTTCCTGTAGTCTCAC
Source organism: Perodicticus potto (assembly GCA_963574655.1). Lineage (NCBI taxonomy): Eukaryota > Metazoa > Chordata > Mammalia > Primates > Lorisidae > Perodicticus > Perodicticus potto. Next base: position 55,359 of record CAUYRH010047354.1, read on the forward strand.
TTCTTTCTCAAGGACATCCTTACAAATTTTTGTAGTGCAGATCTACTAGTGATAAATTCCCTCAAGAAAAAATGCTTCATTTTATCTTTATCCTGGAAAAACATTTTTACTGGATATAGAATTCTGGACTGATATTTTTCTTAGTATTCTAAAGCTATTGCTTCTCTGTATTATGGTATGCGTTGCTCTGACTACAAGTTTTGTCTTATTCTTATCTTGACCTCCTCTATGTAATGTATTTTATTTTCCACATACTTTTAACATGTACTAGTCCTGCCTTATCTGCAGAGGATATGTTTCAAGCCCCTCAGTGGATGTCTGAAACTGCAGATAGTGCTGAACCATATATATACACACACACAAGGTGTCTAAAAAGTCCTCTTGCAATTTACTCTGTGTGAGCATATGTGTGTGTGTGTGTGTATGTGACATTACAAAAGTTTTGAGATACACGAAAATCAAGAAACATAAAATCTACACTGATGGAAATAAATGAAACCCTCCCAACAGCAGTGATAAGCCAAGTAAGCTGAAAGTTGCACAGGTAAATCAGAAAGGACACCATCAATTGTGTTTCTTGGAAGCGAAATGATGGGCCATAACATAGTCTGCCTCAACACTTTGGTGGTGACCTACATATTATGGTTTTTTTCCTTTTTGTACATAACTATGATGAAATTAAATTTGTCAATCAGGCACAGTAAGATATTAACAACAATAACTAACAATTGCAACAGCATACTGTAGTAAAATTTACATGAATGTGCACTCACTCTGGCTTTCTTTTTCTCTCTCAAAATATCTTATTGTACTTTAATCGTCTATTTTTGAGACATGGTTGACCACAGGTAATGGAAACTGTGGAAAGCAAAACTGCAGATAAGGGGTAACTTGTATTGTATTCTATCACTGGTTTAAGTAATTTCATCATGCTGTGCCTTGGTATGTTTCCCTCATAATTTTGCACTTGGAGTTCATTGGGAGTATTTGATCTGAATGTTTGTGGTTTTCATTAAATTTGAAAAATATTTAATTTAATTTTTCAATTGTTTTTCTGCTCCTCCCATTTTGGTGACTCCAATTACATGTATGGTAGGTGAATTGACGTGTCCCACAGTTCAGTATTGTTAATTATTTTTAGTCTATTTCCTTTGTTTGTTTAATTTTAAATAGTTTTCTAGTTCTCTATGTTCAAGTTATCTCATCTTTTCTTCTGCAATATCTAATCTACTGAGAATCTACTCCATATAAATATAATTTTTTTTAAATCTCAGATACCATATTTTCTACCTCCAAAAATTCTATTCAGGTCTTTTTATATTTGCCCTCTCTAAACTAACTGTTCAATCTTTCTGCTAGTTTTTTGAAAGTGCAAAATATAGTACAAAAAAATTTTACCAAAAATTTTTGTTTGTGATTTCTATCATTTGTGTTATTTCTGGGTCAGTTTAATTACTTGACTTTTCTCCTTATAATGCTTTCATATTGTCTTCCTTTTTATTTATTTGTTTGTTTTCTGGTTGGATAATAGACATGATGAATTTTGCTTTTTGGGGTGCTAGATATTTTTGTATTGCCATGCATATTCTTAAGCTTTGTTCTGACACACAATAAAGTTACTTGGAAACCTTTTGTTTCCTGCTTTTGGCAGAGTAGCATTTTTGTCCAGGAATAATTTTGCTCTACTTCTGAGGCACAATATTTTGCATATACTACTCAATGTTCCATTAATTGTGAGTTTTCTACTCTGGTGGGAAAGGTAATTATAACTGGTCCTGTGTGGTCTCCAGTGATTGTTCCCCATAAATCTTCCGTGGTGCTTTTCCCAGCCTTGGACAATTTTTTTCATGAATGAATGGATCAGTACTTGGTTGAAGACTTAATGGGACCTTTTGCAGGTAACCAGAGTTGTCTGCTGGGACAGCTCTCCTTTCTCTTATAACTCTACGGACTCCAGGCTAGGGACCTACAGCTTCATCTCTTCAACTTCGTAAGTCCTTGTACCATGACACAGAAAGTAGTAAAGCAATATAAGCTAGAGCAATTATATGGCTCACCTCTGTTGTTTCTTATCTCTCGGGGATCATTGTCCTTAGTTGCCTGATGTCCCATATCTTAAAAATTGTTGTTTCATATATTTTCTTCAGTTTTTAATTTCTTCAGATGGCAGGGTAAATTTGGTCATTGTCATTACATCTTGGCTGAAAGCATTTCAGTTTATGTTTTAAAAGACTATTATGCTCTGTGGAGAATAAAGTGGAAGGATAGTGAGTTTCTCTGGACATCAGGTTTTATTTCTTTTTAATTGGTAAAATATAGCCAGTGTAGGTAAAGCCTACCTCATATTGTTACTATGAAAATTAAGTGAGAAAATACATATGGTACATAAAGAAGATTAGTTCCACTCCTTTCTCCATGGTATAAAGAGGATACATAAATAACGTAAAGAATATTCGTTTTATATTTCCAGGTATAAACACTTAATAAACATTTGTTAAAAATTCAATCCCCTAGGCTCAGCGTCTGTGGCTCAATGGGCTAAGGCACCAGCCACATACACCTGAGCTGGCAGGTTCGAATCCAGCCCAGGCCCCCCAAACAACAATGACAGCTGCAACCAAAAAAATGGTCAGGTGTTGTGGCGGGCACCTGTAGTCCCAGCTACTTGGGAGCCAGAGGCAGGAGACTCGCTTGAGCCCAGGAATTCGAGGTTGCTGTGAGCTGTGATGCCATGGCACTCTACCCAGGGTGACAGCTTGAGGCTCTGTCTCAAAAAAAAAAAAAATTCAATCCCCTTGTGAATTGGCAAAATAATCTAGCCAATAATGACATCAAGATGTCAAGTTAAACAAAGCTGGTTAAAAAACAATAGCATGCATACCCATTCCCCTGGTAAATCAGGTATACATATACACATACTGCTATCATGAATTATTACGGGAGGATCCCACCAGGCATGGCGAATTCTCAAAGAACTATGAAGTTATGTAGGGAAACATTTGCAAGCACTTCACAGGCAGGCTTGAAAGATATGTGTAGGACAAAAAAGCCATCTTGGAACCACCTATGATGAAAATGTTAGCACATATAATGCATGTTTATTATTTCAGAGCACATAGAAGTATCTAGAACAAAACTTCCCTAAGAGGAACACACTTAAACAGATAGATGTTTGTTGTCAAAAGGGGGGAGAAACAGAGAAATCGTCTAAATTTTAAAAGAAAACTTAATTTTGATAGTACTTGACTATCTGAGCACACATGAAACCCCTGTTTTTTTGCACATGAGAATTGATTCTCTCTCCCTTCTTGTCTCTAAATAAATGGCTGGAAAAACCCATCTTCATGTTCCAGGCACACTGAAACAAATGCTTGCTCTGTCCTTAGGCTGTATCGTTTCCAACAGTCTTGAGCCAACTCAAGAGAAGCAGTTATTATTTTAACAGTTTATCAAGTAATTTCCAAGAGGCTTCCCCTCGCTGTTTATATTGGAAAGTTGTTTCTGCCTAAGATTGAATTTACTCTAAGCAGTGTGTGTGGTGAGAGTCCACGCTGACCCAACATAGCTTTCTCCAAGCTTTCGTGTATACGAGAGCTCATTTTGGATACATTTTCATTTTTTAACAAAAATAGCTGATTAGTAAATCCCACAATGAGGTAAGTCCACAGCTCAGCCTTCCAAATGTTTACTAGCTACTTTTTGGCTGCTGGAATATTTACCATAATAAGCAAAACCTTAATCAAATCAGCGAAGGTTTTCAATTGCAGTGTTCATTTCCCTCATTCTGAATTCATGCTGACTACCTCCATCAGTGCTGATAACCGGATGCATAGAACAAGGGAAGAGAATAAACCCCCCTTTTTCTTTCAGTGAAAGGGGAAGTTACAAATAATGATAAGTTTTCCTAGCTTTTGAATTCAGCAGCTTAGCTAACAAAAATGAGCATATTGTTTTCTCTCTAACCAAAGTGATCTAATTCCCCAAAAATAGTTGATCAGATCTGCTGAACTGGTGCTACTCCCAGCCATATTTTCTATCTCAATTCTCACCCTGCTCTTGAAGCAGCAATGATGATTTTGGAGTGACATGTTGTTGCTATGGAATCCTATTTCTTTCTGCTTTTGGTCTATTGAGGACTTGTGAGCTCTTAAATGTCTTTGCATGAGTTATTGCTCAAACTCACGGATGCCCTGATGGGCTGGGCAGCTGTTCAAACCCAAACTCAAACCAGGGATGGTTACAGAGTCAAAGGTTGGGTTTTGAGCTGTGCAGCACATAAAATAAAAACCAGGCAAATGTTTAAGTCATGCCCTGTAACTTTATCTGGAAGGATTTTGATGATTCGAGCACTACTGCTGTGGTTGGAGAGCAGTTTGCGCCCCAGCGTTTATAGTTGTTCTTATTTATTCCATGCATGCATTCTGCGTTACTCCCCTTGCCCAGCTTTCATAACAAGTGTCATGTAGTGATGAAGGTTCAGCTTCTCATGGTCTGGCAGTGTGCGTCTCTTCATCTGAGGATAGATTCCGTTCAGTTGCCCTGATACCAAACTTGGGCTTTCGGTTACCCCACTGAGGGGTCCATGGGAAATTTACTAGAATGTGATCTCCATGAGGATAGGGACCCTGTTTGTCTCATTTACTGCTATCTAATTAGCACTTTGATTTGGCACTTAATAACATAATCAGTGATGGACAAATATTTGTTCAAATGACTCAGTAGAATCATAGACGCTTACTGGAAGGGAGCTGAACCCTGCTGATTCAACTTCCCGTCACTTTAGGGCTCTCTTCCATAGAATGGTGAGTGCCATCCAGCACCCCCTCCAGCCATGAGACCCCTTACTACCTATAAAGTGGTCCATTTCATTTAGGGAGGTCCTTCTTTGTTCAAAAGCTTCATCTTACGTGGAATCGCAATCTATCTCCTGTGTCTTACTTCCTTAATTTTTCCCTCCAGAAGGAAGTTACCTTCCCCTGACAGTGCTTCAGATGGCATAGGTCTTGCAAATCCCCGTGGAGCTCAAATGGCATGAAGCAGGGTATAAATGGCATAACCCATAAAACCAGGAAGGAGCTCTCTTCTCTTATACAACAGTTGATTTTTAGGATAATGTTCAGACCTACCAATTTAAAAAATTGCACAATACTAAAAGAGTTATTAGGAATCATTACAGTATAGAAAGTCACTGTACCTGGGGGCGGGGGGAATCTACATTTTAATTTGGTCCTGTACGAAGCTTTGAGGAACTGAGATTATCAAGGAATTATATGTTATATTATATTTAATAAGGAAAAGATCTTATAATTAAAACTTTAATTAATCACACAGCTCTTTTTTTAATTGAGTACCTACTCTATAGCATCACTTAATTTTCCTATATCGTATTCAGGCTTTATTGCTAAACCATAAGATTTATTGAGTACTAGTGCTCTGCAGATATTACTACACAGAATTCTCATAAACACCTATGAGGAAGGTTCTATTTTCCTCATTCACATCAGAGGAAATCTAGGTTCAGCGAGGATGAGTAATTAATCCACTGTCAGTAGCAGGAATGTCACAGGGTCAGGCTTCAAACTCAGAGCCCTCGGGTAGCAAAGTACTCTTAACCTCTAAGTCATAAATTTCTGATGGGAAATAAATTCCTACAGGGAAAAACACCCCGGTGCAATCCATTTTTGTGTTTGTCCCAGTCCTTTTCACAGAGTCGGTGCTCAATAAGTGCGTATGAAATAAATGAACATATTTGGTGAATGCAGACCAGGAATCAAAGCATGACTGGCAACTTTACACTTCACGCCTCAAATTTCATCTCTGCAAAATGAAGGAATTGAGCTGAACCATCTCTAGGTTTTTTTCCCAGTCTTAAGAGAGTTTGCTGCGAGTCTGGGAAGGAGGATGAATTGGAGTTAAATAGCCACACACAAGAGTGAAGAGCATTTCCTGAGTAGTGGCATGAGCTAATACAGCATTCCTTTGAACAGAATGTGCTCTCTGCCCAAAATACCCTTTCTGCACTTGTTCACCTGGCAAATGTCCAGCGATCGGCCCAGCTGGCCTCCCCTCTGTGAAGCTATCCTTGACCCATCCCTTAATACACACCTTCCACACCAACACACAATTGTTTCCTTTTCACCCCCCTCCCCCACTCTACACGGTTTGTAATTGTGTGATTATGGGCTTGTCTCTCCACCCTCATGCCCTACACTGGGAGCTCCTTAAAGATAAAAACTGCATCGTATTTGTCTGCAGGCCTCTTCACAGAGCCTGGCAAGTATATCAAGCCTTCAGTAAATGTTTTTTGAGTGTCAGGTGAATTAGCAGGCATCCACATGGGAATAATTTGACCTTAATAGAGGATTCATGCCAGAAACAGTGAGAAATTAAGTTGGTAAGCTGGGGTGAGGCTGCAAGTCCAGAAAGGGGACCTCGGGCTTGGTCCCCCAAGCATTGCAGAGGCTAGGTATTATTCTTAGTGAGAGAATAAATGGTAAAGAAAATCCCAGTGACAAGATTAGTTAAACATGGGTTTTCATTAAAAAAAATGAGTAAAGCTAATGAATTTGCCTTCTTCCTTCTCATACTGTTGACAAATCCACATACCATAGCACTTACATGCAGAAAAAGCACAGAATACTCTGATTTGAAGGTGCTTTCTCATTTTATTTTAAGTGAATGAATTTTTAATAAATTGCTAACATAGTAAACAAACATCTTAACCAGAAGGAGCCAAACCTGAATCTTTCTAAACACTTGTTAATCGCGCACGTAGTACCTAGCTCAGGGCCTTACACGTATTAAGGACTCAATTACTATTTGTTGGATGTCAAGTTGATATTCCACTGTGGTTACTTTCACTCTGGTTATTCACACAAATGGAGAATACCAGCAGTTCCCAGATCGAAAACACTGTGATTATTTTAGAAGATTAAAAGATTAAAAAATTAATTAAAGGCTGAAAGACTTCACAGTTTGTGTTTAGAATACTGAACATACATGTTTGAGTTTTTAATTCCTTGAGATGTAAAATAGTGTTAAAGTATGTGCTTTCTGAGAGCCTGTGTCAGATGACTGCAGTAGATGGGAGCTCAAAAAACGCATTCCATCCCCAGCCAGACAGCCGCACCCAGAGTTAGCAATCAAATGGATGACATTTCATTAGAAGCCAAAGAGGTCCCTTTACCCGCATGGTATCTTGGAGAAGCTGGCACTGGAAAATAGCCCAATGTCAGTTCAAGTTTATTGATGGAGGTAGTTTAGCCATATTTAGCCAGGTGATAATCCATATTATCATGTGGTTGCATCATTTTGCAGTCTTGGGATTAAGATGTGTGTGTGTGTGTGTGTTTCAAAGGAGGGAGGGCCGAGGAAGACTCCTCTGCGATACTTGGTGTCTAATTTTGAGTAATTAAGCTCCTCAGTGAGTAAGCACGATGCCGTTAGACAAACAATATGTGACGCTGCCTGACGTGGTGCATAATGATCTCATTTAGACACCTATGAATCAACATTTACACGGAGGAAAGAGGAAAGTTACATCACGATTCCTGGATTCTTACGAGGACTTCCATAATTTTGTAGTTCTGCTGAAAGTTTATCTCTGTCTGTGTGGGGAGGCTGTATAGTTTTTCCAAGCTTGGTTTTCTTCTGCAATTTTTTTTAAATTTACAGCTAATTGCTAGGATATTATTTCAGACATAAATGGAAATCAATCCCAGTCTCCCATGCTGTCATCTATAGTGGAAGGGCACAGGACAGAACTGAGGAAAGGGGGCAGTTTCTTCCCTTATACTTGGAAAGCTTGTCATAATATAAATTTTAGCCAGATATTGGCTATTACATAACAGGTCTTTGAACCAAGTCTCAGTTATTAAAATCCTAAAAGATCTCATGATAGCAAGGTCTCACTTCTGGTATGTACTCTTACAGGTACTTGTAAATTTGGTGGGGAAATCTGAGTCATGTCAGAAGCTCCTCTTTCACTGATGTCCATGTATATTTCAAAGATAAGTTATCCTCATTTCTGATTTTGATCTTCCTTTGGCAGCGGTTCCTAACTTTCTGGATTTATGTTTCCCTACCCTTAGCCTCTTTCAAAGCAGTTAATCTTTGTCACTGGTTTTGAGTATACTGTACTAGAAAAGAATGTAGGCTTTGGAACCCATGGCAGTTATCAAGCTATTCATTAAATATTTCTGCTTCTTCCTCTGAACGTAATAGATTTTACCTTCCTGCCTCCTTAAAAGTAGGGGTATCTATATGGCTTGTTTTGGTCAAGAAAATGAAAGTATAAGGGATGTATAAAGTGCAAGGATACCCAGGGGTGGTGACTCACGCTTGTAATCCTAGTACCTTGGGAAGCCGAGGCAGGTGGATTGCTTAAGTTCATGGGTTTGAGACCAGCCTGAGCAAGAGCAAGAAACCCTGTCTTTACTAAAAATAGGAAAAAATGAGGCAAGAGAATCACTTGAGGCCAAGGTTTGGAGGTTGCTTTGAGCTATGATGATGCCATGGTACTCTACCCAGGGGCAACAGCTTGAGACTCTATCTCAAAAAAAAAAAAAAAACAAAGCCAACAAAGTACAATAAAAAGAAAGTGCAAGGTTATATGTGTGGTTTTACGGAAGCTTGGAGACCGAGCCACCCTCAGATGGGACTCAGATGGAGTCCCCTAGTGAGCACCACATAGAACAGAACCCCCGGCTCACAGAAAGTAACCTTTGTAATTTTTAAGCCATGAACACGGAGAGGATGACTGCTATCCCTGCAGAAGTCGGCTTAGCCAGGGCTGATACAGAGCTAGATAGTCAGGGGCTCAAATCCTTGAGAAAATGGAAATTCTTCCACCCTCTCGAGGAGTCATATGAGGATTAAATAAAAGTACATGAGTACGGTGCATCTTACAAGGGTACAAGTGAAAATTACTAAAGATAGAATATAAATGTCTTCATATAGTGATTAAAAGGCCATGTAGGCTATGTTAAATAGTTCAATGAAAATATTTCAGATTGTATATAAAGTCAGCACGTTGTGCCCCATGAATGCACCAATGTACACAATTATGATTTGATAAAAATTAAAAAAAAAGTACATGAGTAAAGTGATTTGCCCCCCAAATGTACATACTAACATTTATTTTCTCTGTACTTCCTCTCCCCTCTTAAGTATCAGGGGAGAGAGCGTGTCTTGTTTACCACTTAACTATGCCTAGTGTAAGCTCTGGAATATAGAGGAGCTTAAATTCATATGTGGATACATAGGAATATTTAGATGTATGTAGAGAGTAACTTATTGAAAAGAGCTTTTAGTAATCTTTTTGCAATATGACTATTCTGTTTTCCTATATGTTTTCTTACATCAGGTTTTCCAAGCAAGCCACCACTGGACAAGGAGCTAGGTTGGATGAGGCGGAGAGATCCTGTCTGTGTTGGGATTTTAACTCCTGCTTGGCCAGTTGCAAGTGCAAGTGCCCCTGGACTGCATGAGACAATTGTGGCATCCTGTGCTGTCTCCACTGACCTGTCACTGGCCAGGCCTCTTTTGCAGTCTGAAGCTTCACTCGGAGAATCACATTTGAGAAGGATGTTAAGGATCGGTGCCCGTAGCACAGTGGTTACAGTGCCAGCCACATACATCAAGGGTGGCGGGTTTGAACCTGGCCTGGGCCAGCTAAAACAACTGCAACAAAAGAATAGCCAGGCGTTGTGTCAGGCACCTGTAGTCTCCATTACTTGGGAGGCTGAGACAAGAGAATCGCTTAAGCCCAAGAGTTTGAGGTTGCTGTGAGCTGTGATGCTACAGCACTCTACAGAGGGTAACACAGTGGGACTCTGTCTCGAAAGAAAGAAAGAAAGAAGGAAAGAAAGAAAGAAAGAACGAAAGAAAGAAAGAAAGAAAGAAAGAAAGAAAGAAAGAAAGAAAGAAAGAAAGAAAGAAAGAAAGAAAGAAAGAGAAGGATGTTAACAAACTAGAGTATAAGCAGTGGTAGGTGAGGGGCAGGTAGGGAAAGTGGAGGGAGAGGCTGAGACATTGGACAGCTATTGCTTCTTGCTCCAAATTTCCTGCCGTTGGCAGGTCCGTTGAACATAGAAACTATTTGTGCTCGCAGTACTTTAGTCATCAACTTGAGTAAAATTTTAGCCAGTGGATCAAGTAGAATCTGGACCCAGGGAAACAAAATTGTTAATAAGAGAAATAACTTCCCTATTAATTCTTTCACAATAGAGGAGAAAGAGAAATTTGAAATTATCTAGCAAAAAGAAAGATGGAAAGTCAAGGGAGCTTGTTACTCTATTTCATCGCAAACTGCACCAGCAAAAGCAGAGAGGGTCCAAGCATTAGACAGGGGGAAAGGCGGATCACAAGAGGAGGGTGGGATTATGAAATAGGAGCCACTGGCCAGGACAGATGTCTTCTGCAGGGATCTAGGGGCTGTCACTCCAGGGCTTGGGGAAGAAACCAAGATATCAGAGGAAGCCAGTGGTGCTAGGGCCTGAGCCTCATGGACAAAAGACAGCACGGAACTGGCGAGGAAACAGAATCATCTCGATTAGTAAAGGAGAGGAGAACCAGCAGGAAAGAAGACTTGCATCCATGGCCGGCCTGAGATACTGAGACCAAAGATCCTCTATGAGACATCTTAAGATGAAATCAGACCTTTGCTAGACCTATGATTGTCACCACTGTATACTAACATTGAGTACCTTGTTCTTTGAACAACTCCCACATGGTGGAAAGGTTGTTTTTACCACATCCAAGATAAAAGGTCTAGGAAGAAGTTATTGATGACATCCATTCATTCATTCTACCACAAGGTTGAGCAACCACTATGTGCCAGGGAGCATGCTAGGCACTGGAGATACAGACATTACAATGGGTCTTTTTCCTAAAGAATGTCACCAGCTAGTGGAAGAGACAAGAGCTCTGAATAGACAATTAGGCTGCAATGTGTGATGTGAGTGCAAAGATGGAGGTAAGCACAAGGGATTTTGGAAGTTTTTGCCAAGAGCACTGAACACAAGGAAAGAGAGGAAGGAGCAAGAAGAGAGAAGGGCAGGGGAGAGATGACCTCAGAAGCGAGCTGGAGGGAATGAGTGGATATGAACCAGGCCACCAGAAGGGGTCTGCCCAGGCCCAGTTGGGTGAGTTGTTACCACCCTCACAATGGGGCCTAAGGAGAGGTGAGAGGTGAGGCTGGGAAAGGCCTTCACAGGGCCTGGACTTCATTCTTAAGAAAATGGGGAGCCATTAAAGGTTTCTGTAGGGAAATGACACTTTCAGCTTTTCACAACTATTCTTTTAGGAAGGTGGTTCTGGGGCCAGGAAGGTGGATTTGGAGAGGGGAGAGTGGAGATGGGAAGACCACCAAGGAGGCCGTGGCAGACGTCTTTGTAACATGCAATGAGCACTTGAACAGTGGCGAGAAAAGCTGGGGAAAAAGCCCCAGGCCCAAGTAACCTGGAGTTCTGTGTGGTTTTGCTTATTGATCCCATTGTTTCCACATACATTTAGACTGACATTTACGGTGGGATGCTGGGGAGCAGGGATGGGCAGTGGGGGCCAGAGGTCGCGTGTTACATTTCTCTTCTGCCCAGAGACCCGAAGAGAGGAGCCTTGATTCTTGATGGCTCCTTTGCTGATGCAAGGAGAGATGGTGGTTGGCGTGGGAGCCTCCCATGCTGGAGCTCACACCATGGTTCTTGCTGATGCAACAGGGAATTTCTCTTGAATGTTGGCTTTGGAGCCTGTGGTGGTTATTAAGCTCAGCATGGCTGGAATTAGTACTGTGTCTCCGTGGAGCTCCCGGGAGCCCTCAGGCTCTGAAAATCTTGGCACCCAAGAGTCAAAGGATCAGGGCTAAAAATGAGTGCAGTCCCCAGAGAACATGGGTGGCAGTACATGGAGATCCACACTGACTTCAAATTTAGAGATTTCCAGCATTCTGTAACAGGTGCAGAGCCAGTAACACCATCTTCCAGAAGGTGCCAAAGGAGTCTCAAGAGAGACATAGTGCAGTGACTGTCAAGGGGGGACATGATTCAAGTTTTTTTGGAAAGAGGAAGTGACAAGGGGATGGGATAGATGCCCTGACCATCCATGAAAAGTGTCGGCCATCCTGCCGCCTCCTTTTCTTTCCCCTTTCTCATCTTCTGGGGTCCTCGTGCTTAGGAGAGAGGGTGGTACAGGCCCCTGGATGGGCACTGCTAGCCACAAAGGAACAGATGAGCCTGGAGGAACCTAAAGTTAGTGTTGGCTCTGCCTAAAGGCCCTTTTCCTCGGTGCTGGGGTTGATGGCAGACAGTGTGTCCGTGTGTGACACGGAGAAGCAGCAGGACCACAGAACACACAGGGGAATGTGAGGTGAGGAGGATCAGGATTAAATTGCAGAAGTAAAGCTAGCGGGGAGAGAAAGAAAAATGGTTTTCCCCACTTGCCCCAAGGATTAAAGCAACCAAATCTTCCAAAATATTAGTTGCCCACAACTACTGTGGCAATCATTTGGAAAGGGAAATGACGTTCTTCACTTGTACTTAAAATGAGTATTGTATTTGTGAATAGCTAATTGCCAAGAGCTGCCCTCCTGTCCCCTGAGTAGGCCCCAAATGTCTTTCTATTATCACAGAAGCACAAGGAAGGAATGGGTAGAGACTTTATTATTATTACTGTTATTAGGCACTCACATTCTATTAGGCACTCACGTTCAGCCCACAGAGTGTGAATTTCTTCTTGCCAAAGTTCCTAATGGGCCTCATGTTCCCAAATCCAGTGGACACTCTTCTCTGTCCTCCTTTTACTTGGCTTCTCAGCACCATTTATCAGAGTGACACTGACTCCCTTTAAAAAATTCTCACCTCTCTTGGTCCTCAGATACTACTGTCTCTTGGGTGGCTTCCTACCGCTCTAGGGTCTCAGCTCAGTATTTTTGCTTGTTTTTCTTTCCCTACCTGAACTCAAAATTTTGGTGTTTTTTAGCGTCAGGGCCTGGGCTTTCCACTCTTCCCTTTCCATGTGTTTGTCTAGATGGGCTCATCTTTTCCCATGAACACTTTAGATACCATGAACACTGATGACTCTGAACTTCGTGTCTCCTGCTGAGTAAGACCTCTCCTCTGATTTCCAGACTCTTGTGTCTAACCATCAACTCGATGTCTCCTCTTGGATGTCTCAAAAGCAGTCCTGACTTGTCCACCGCTTGCCTCCAGACAAATGCTTCTTGCATCTTCTGCATGTTGACTTCCTTCTCTTCTCCACATCTGTCAGCAAGTTCGGCCAATTCCATCTCCACTTCTCTTCATTGCTGCCACCACCTCCCAGCCTCCATCATTTCTTCCCTGATTTCTGCAGTGGTTTCTGACTGGCCTCCCACAGCCCCTGCTGCCTCCCCACAAACTATTCTCCACTCAGCAGCTGGAGTGGATATTAACACACATAAAATCATTCACATCACTCTGCTGCTGAAAATCCTCCAGGGGCTTTCTTTGACCTTTGAATAAAAGAAAAACTCCTTACTCTAGCTTCTAGGTGGTTCACATGCTCTGTGCCAGCCTTATCTGGAGTTGCTCCTCAGCTTGCTCATTCCACAGTGGCCATCCTGGCATTCCATTAGTTTCTAGAACCACCTCAGAGTCTCTGTGCCCTCCTGGAATTCTCCTCCATGTACCCTTTCCATAGCTAGGTTTACCTTGTTCTTAACATTGCACCTTGCACACAGTCTCCTTCAGAAAGCTTTCCCTGCTCTAAAGTAGATCTCTACTGTCATTCTTCATCAAAGAATAATGTTTATTTTTTTCATGGCTCTAATTACAATTTTTACTTTTTAAGATCTCTTTGTTTAATTATTTGTCTTCTTGACAAGCTTATGAACAGGTATATTTTGTTCACTTCTTTTATTCCCAACTGCTCCTTCAGTGCCTTGCATGTGCTAGGTGTTCAGAACATACCTGCTAATGAAAGAAAGACCATCAGATGGGCACTAAGCCCTCTATCTACATTCTTTTAATTAATGTTCACAAGGCATCAGAGAGGTAGATATGGCTCTAAGCCCATTTTGTGGACAAGAAAATTGAGGTGTACAGGTGTCAGATAATTTACCCAAATCCATAGAGCCTACAGGTGGAGACACTAGAATTTGCACTTGGGTTATCAAACTGTAGGGGCTGAGAGCTCATCCACTTCACTTCTTTGCTCTTGGAGTGTGTAGAAGGCTGGTTAAGGCAGAGAGGGGAAGCTATTGTGTTTTTAACATAAGCTCAACCATACTGGCTGGTTTTCAAGGTCTTATCATGGACACCCTAGATTCTTTCATCATTCTGATAAATCATCTATTTTCAATTTGAGGTTTAGTTGTTTGTTTGTTTTCAAGGACAAAACAGAGAGTTAGGCAGCCTGGTGTTTGAATTCAGCTCTGAACCGAGGAACCATTTCAACCTGTTTTTCTAGCTCACTGTAAATTCCCAAAGCTGACCATATATTTCATGGTCTGAGTCTTATGATTCAATTCTGCCTCATTTCTCCATATCTACGTTGAAAAGAACACATTGCCAGCATGATGTAAACGCTCCTAATTCTATAGGAATCAGCACATTGTATCCCATAAATGCATTAATGTATACATGATCTATGTGTTTATGATTTAATAAAAAAAAATGAAAGAAAAGAACACATAGAGTAATTTGTGATAGTTCCCTGTGATTCTATTTCTGACAGCTCTAGATTGAGATTCTAAATATACTCATCTTCAAGATGTCAGCATGACTTTGACACTTGCCCAAATAACAACTTGGGTAGATTAGAAAACAGCATCCCTCAATCCCCCTCAAAATCTCAATTATGTGTTTTGTAGAAATAGGAATATCCATCTCTAATATTCATATGGAATCTCAAGGGACTCTGAGCAGCCAAAACAATCTTGAAATAGAATGAGGTTATAAGTCTTGTCTTTATGATTTCAAAATTTACTACTAAGACATGGTAATCAAAACAGTGTGGCACTGATACAGAGACATGCCGACCAAGGGAACAGAATAGAGTGTCCAGAAATAAACCTTCACATATATGGGCAAATGATTTTTGACGAGGCGCCAAAAGAATTTAATGGGAAAAGGACAATCTTTTCAACAAATGGTGTTGAGAAAACTGGATATTCACAACACATGTGGGGGGAAAAAAAGAAGCAAGTTCCTTACCTTACACCTTGAACAAACATTCAAACATTAACTCAAATGGATCAAAGACCTAATGTAAGAGTTGAACCTATACGATTCTTAACATAAAACAGGAATAAAGCTATAAAACATAGGTAATGATTTCTTGAATTTCTTGGATATGGCAAAGCACATGTAACAGAAGAAAAAAATAGGTAAGTTAGACTTTATCAAAATTAAACACTTTTGTGCATGAAATAACACTATCAACAGAGAGAAAAGGCAACTCCCAGAATGAGAAAATATTTGCAAATCACCCATCTAATGAGAGATTAATATCTAGCATATATAAAGAAGTCCTGGCTCAGCACCTAAACACCAGAGCTGGCTGGTTCAAATCCAGCCAGGGCCTGCCAAACAACAATGACAACTACAAACAAAAAATAGCCAGGCATTGTGACGGGTGCCTGTAGTCCCAGCTACTTGGGAGGCTAAGGCAAGAGAATCACTTAAGTCCAAGAGTTGGAGGTTGCTGTGAGCTGTGATGCCACAGCACTCTACGAAGGGCAACATATTGAAACTCTGTCTCAAAAAAAGAAAAGAAAAGAGAAGAAAAGAAGTCCTTCAACTTCTTCTTTCTACTTCTCTTCAAAAGAAACAAGTTCAACAACAACAAAACAAACAACCCAATTGAAAAGCAGGCAAAAGACTTGAACAGACATTTCTTCACAGAAGATACAGAAGTAGCTAGTAAGCATGTGACAAGATGCTTACTATCAGTAGACATCAGAAAACGCAGGTCTAAACCATAATGAGATATTACTTCACACCCACCGGGGTGACTATTACCAAAATTTTAAAAAGGGAAGAAAAGACAAGACAAAGAAAATAACAAGTATTGGGGAAAGTGAAATTCTTTTGCTTTGCTGATGGGAATGTAAAATAGTGTGCAGTCCTTGTGGAAAATGATATATTCCCCCCAAAACTTAAATGTAGAGCTACGCTTGATCCAGGGATTCCAGTTCTGGGTCTATTTTTTTTAAAAGCAAGGACTTGAATGGGTACTTGAGCGCCCGTGTTCCCAGCAGCGTTACTCACAATAGCCAAAGGGAGAATGCAGCCCAAGTCTCCATCAGTAGATGAGATGGATAAAGAAAATGGGATATATACAAATAAAGGAATAGTATTCAGCCTTAATAAAGAAAACAGTTATTATACGGGCTACAAGAAAAAGGAAGAAATCATCGCACGTGCTGAACCTTGAAAACTCGCTGGGTGAAACAAGTTAATTACCAAAAGAGGAGTCCTATATGCTTCTCTTTCTGTTGGGTACCTAGGGTAGGAACTTCATACCTGGGGAAGACAAAAGGTTCTGGAGGTGGATGGTGGTGATGGTTGTACAACAATGTGAATGTGCTAATGACACAGAACTGTGCATAGTAAAATGATAAATCTCACATTACCTGTATTTCATATTTTACCACAATAAAAAAAGGAAAATTTAACTTTTTCAAATTTGATATTTTGATTTGCAGCTGAAATCACATGATGGGTGCTGAGCTAAGCTGCCCAGATCACCCCCACCCACCACCCTTCAGGATGAGGGGGCTTCCTCCTCCAGACACTGGAGTCTTCCTGCAGAGACCAAGCTCAGCTAAGGACAGCCACTTCTTCCAAAGTCAAAGTGCATTCCCAGGGTGGCCTGAATCCAGTGCCTGGTTAATGTGAGGATGTAACAACTAGTTTCAGAGCTTCCAAGGGCCTGGCCGAGTCTTTGTGTTGTACGGTGGCCGAACTTCTCTCTCTGTCCAGCTTGATTTCTTTCCTTCCTGCACCAATGTTGAGCCTCAAAGCACTTTCTAATAAACTTCTTACATAATAAAAAAGAAAAGAAAGGAAAAACACCCCCCCCCCTTCCTTGATTCTTTCCTCCATCAGAAAAACTGTTACAGAAATGCCACAAGTATACGATGACTGGGATCTGAAAGGCATCTACTGGAGTTGTGATGAGCTGCGGTTCTGTGTTAACCTCTGTCTCATTCTCCTGCTTTTGAAGGTCCCCCGTACCATTTGGCTTCTTTGACTGAGTGTACACTGGCCCTTGACCAGTACCTGGAGCAGCCTTAAGCAGGAAGGAAGCATGTCAGTTGCCACAGTCTCACCACACAGTAGAGCTTAGAAGTAATTTCTGATGTCAAACATCTGCCATATGAGAAGCTACAAATGAACTCGGACGGCTTCCAGGGACTTTCACTCTTGAGCTCTGTGGGCTTAATTTTTACCTCCTGGTCCTAACAGTCTTCCTGGGTCATGCCCAGCTTTTTGGAAAAGCCCATTTTCCATCTTCTTCTAGCTCTAGGTCACCATCTTTTGTATTGGGCTTAAGCTTCTGTGTTTCCCAGAATGTTTTTTGCCCAAGTCAATAGTGAAACACAGTAGGTTATCTTTGATCCCTGGGATCATGTCTCAACAGCAACAGAAAGAAGCCTTAAGTAGGGGCACTTTTCTGTAGACCTAGATGATTTTTAAGTAATCTAAGTTAGGGCATCAAGTCATGGTGGTGGGGAACAGCAGTGAACAATTGATTTGACTTATCACCTAATACCTTGCATCAAAAAAGAAGACCCTCAAGGGGACAGCAGAGAGAAAGAATGAGGGAGGGGTGGGGAAAGGAAGAGCAGAGAGAGGGAAGGAGCGAGGGGGGTGGGGTCTTGGGGCCTTGGTGTGTGCCACACCTTTTAGGGGCAAAACACGATTGTAAGAGGGATTTTACCCAACAAATGCAACCAGTGTAACATTGTTTCTTGTACTCTCAATGAATCCCCAACAATAAAAAAAAAAAAAAAAAAGAAGACCCTCTTTCAAGCCTTCTTTCCCCACAAGATTGTCTTTCCATCAACATGCCATTGGGAAGAGTGGTCCACATCCCCAAAAGGTGGTATCAAAAGTGATACCTTGCATCAAAAGAGAAGAAGACCCTCTTTCAGACCTCCCTTCCCCATAAGCTTGTCTTTCCATCAACACACCATTGGGAAGAGTGGTCCACACCCCCTGCTCCCGCCCCCTCCCCTCCCCTTCCTTCCTGGAAGACTGATACTTCCCTTCCCCTCCGCTCCAGGAATGCTGTTCTCCCAGGGCTAGTAATGACTTTCCAATGGTCAAGTCCAGGAAATTATTTTAAATCTTTTATCTTTTTTGACTACTTCAAAAACTTTCTTCTCCTTTTGGTTTGTCACACTGTCATGTTTCAATTCTCTATCTTTCACGATTTGTCAGTTTCTTCTGCCCATGACCTAAACACTGATGTTCTCTGAGTTCTCTCTGTTATCTGCACAACTCCACTTACCCATCTCTCAAACATCCCTGACTTTGGACGTCCAGAACTGCCATCATTGCTCCTATTGTCTGGTCTGAATCTGTCCCTCCTCTGCCAAGGTCCCCAGTAGCTATTCAATTACCCACACTGGAAGCATTGGAGTCATCCTTTTCTCTAGATATTTGTCAAATATCACTGTGTAATTCCCCTATACAAAATGGTAATTCCTCTCTCCCCCCGAACTCCCGGCTCCCTTACCCCTCTTCATTGTTCTCCTTAGCACTTATCATATCTGTATACCAGCTGTTTAGTGAGTTATATGTGTCCTGCCCATAAGAACAGAAGCCCAGGAGGGTGAAGAGTCTACCTCGTCCACTGCTATTATCCCTACTGTTTAGACCAGTGCCAGAGGCTTAGCTGATGCTTAGCTTAGCTGTAAGTATTTGTGGAATGAATAAAAGGAACTTGGATTACTTCCTCTGCCTCAGAAGTTGATCTTTGGAAAGTCTCAAAGTTCTGCTGTTCTTATCTTGGAAGTGTGTCTCACGTGTATGTTCCTTTTTGCTCTCTTTCCCATTGCTGCCACCTCAGATTTGGGCCTGCCATGCCATCCACATGGCCTCCCTGCTGGTCCCCTTGCTGTAGCTGTCTAAGTCTTACACCTTTCTCTGCTTTCTATCAGATCTCCCTCTCCGAAGCACAGGCTGCCTTTTTCCTTTGCTTCTGCCCCACGGGTGTTCACACTGTAGGTCCTCATTAACGTGAGCCTCACCATTCAGACCTCTCTCCTGGGATTTTCTCTAGGGAGAGAGAGTTCTGCGGAGGGCCGGAGTTTTGTCCCATTTTAAAATGAGGTTCAGGGTAGGACTGAAACGCAACACAGAGCTCACAGATGTAGGCTTTGACAAGTAGAGAGCCGAAGAACTGGAGACAAGTGATGCATCCTGTTAAAAGAACATGGGAGAGATGCTCAGAGTGTAGACTGGAATGCCTGGGGCAGAATTCTAGGATGACTCATTACAACAGAGACCAACAACTACTTGGGATAGGGCGGGGCTGGAGAGAGAGAAAAAAGAAATTCAGTCATGCTGAAGTGAGATAGGATTTCCACACTTGTCTACATCAAAAAGCTAAAAATAGGGACATTTGGGGAGAAAAATAGTGAGGAATCTTTTAATTCTACTGACATGGACTATAAGGAGGCAGGTTTGCAGGGAAGGATGTATCTCTTACTCTTGGTGGCAAAATTAGAAAATTTTATTTTGGGTGGCCTATCCTTCACTCCCCCGAACCACCCCCAGCTTGTTCTCTCATCTTTCCTCACTACCAAAACCACTTTTTTAGGAAAGGATCTGATACATTCGTCCACATACATTTATAATATTTAAGGTGGCAATTTGAGACACTTAAATATGGCAACCTTTATAAAAAGATGCCCGTGGTCCACTGCACCCAGGACAGGGGTAAACACAGTAGTTGTTCAACAAATGTTACTTCTATTATCAAACTTTCCAGGCAATCTAAATATCTGACAGTGGGGAAGCCATTGAAGAATCATCCATAGGAAGACATATTGGATAGTTATAATAAAAATAGTTAGAAAGCTGTTTTAATGGTCCAGGAAATGCTTATAATTAAATGTTAGGCAAAATCAGCAGGATTCAAATTGCTACTATAATATGTCAATTATAAAAATCATTTGCATATGCAAAAGACAGAAAATCTATGGGTATCTCTGGGATCCGTGGGGTTGGGAATTATTTTGAGTTCCTTCAATGTTTCTGTATTTTTGATTGTTTACATTTGCTATGAGACAAATATTACAAGTGTGAACTATTTACTTGGGGGAAGAAATGCTTTTGAAAATCATAGTGTCTGGGCCTAGCCCACTTGATCTACCACACAGGAGGAGATGGGGTTTCTTCAGTAACTGGAGGGTGGTTTTTAAAAAATGCTAACTCAGTGAGGAGTCTGACCTTTAAAGAAAAAGGGAGTGCCAGGCAACACTGAGGCACTGGTCCCCCTGAATGTAGGCAGCCTTCCTGTGTTGGAGGGTTTCTATGAGCCACATCTAGAACACCTCCGAAACCTTTGTTCCTTACACACTCAAGCCTTCAGGTACTGAGACATGTTTATTTTCACCCTGCCCCCTGCATCCCCTCTCTTTTCAAAACACAGCTGTAAGATTCATTAAAGTTCTTCATGTTGTTCCCCAGGAACACTCTACATTAGTATCTTTAGGAATCAAGGCTGTGTCCCCTTGCAAGAAAATATTATTTAATATCGTTTAATACAATAAGAGCTACATAAAAGGCTTGGCGATTTTAATAAAGAGACTACAGATTTCACGAATTTTAAACAAGACAACGTTCTCTTTCAGTTATTTCTGGAAATTCCTTCTAAACATCTGCGTTTTCTTCTAACTTAAGGCACTTTCCACCTCCTTCCCAGGGGATCTGCTGACTTGTGTTGTATGTTGCCTGTCTGTGGAAGAGCAAATTTCATAGTTAGGATAAAACAAACAAACAAATGATACCAAAACAAAACCCAGTGACAGAAATCCCCATCCCTCTCCAAATTCCTAATTTTCTGCACTAAAAAAAAAAAAAAAAAGTCCTGGGCCAGCCTTGCGTCTCAAGGATCTCAGACTCCAAATGGAGGGATTTGACAACTTCAAAAAGCTAACTCAATCTCAGATATTGGTTTTCTTATTTACTAATAATTAAAATATCTCAACTCCTAATTAAGGAAGGCTAGGTGGCAGGAGCGACTGCGAAGGCGCGGGGGAGAAGTGTGAAGAGAAGAAACCCTAGCTCCGCCTGGGAGGCTGCGAGTGGAAGAGCCCAGCTCCCCCGGCGGCTCCAGGCCGCGTTTTGCAGGCGGCCGCATCTGCCTCCCCTGTCTCTCTTACCTCCTTGATGTTCGGCACTATTTGTGGCCGGCGTGGTGGAAGGACACAGTGAGGTTCTCACCCCCGCCCCCCGCCCCCCGCTCCCATCCCCAGTTCCATCAAAGCGAACCCAGGCCAGCGCAAGGATCTCCGAGTTGCGAGTGTGCTGAGGCTGGGACTGTCACTCATTCTGCGATCAGCGCGTGAACGCAGCTCGGCAGCCCCTGGCAGGAAACAATTCTGCAAAAATAATCATACTCAGCCTGGCAATTGTCTGCCGCTAGGTCTGTTGCTCTGCCGCCGTCCACACTCGCTGCAAGGGGGGGCACAGAATTTACCGCGGCAAGAACATCCCTCCCAGCCAGCAGATTACAATGCTGCAAACTAAGGATCTCATCTGGACTTTGTTTTTCCTGGGAACTGCAGGTACATTTTATTCTTTTAATTCTCAATCTGATTTGTAATTGCCCCCTTCCCACTTCTCCTCCCCGGAGGAGCACTGTTATTTCGGATGGTTTTACGTGGAATGCTAAGGCTGGTCATTTTCGGTGAGCTGTGAAAGGAGCGCGTCGCCCTTGCTGCCCTCCCGGGCTCAGCTGCACCCAGGCTGCCTCCCCGCGCCGCGAGCGCCGGGCGCTCCAGCAGCGCGTCCGCCCTTCCCACTTTGTGTGCCGCTGCGGTGGGAGCGGAGCCGGCCAGCTCCCAGGGACGCTGCGGCCAAGCCGGTGATGGGCAGCGCTCCTTCCCCGCGGCGGGCGGCTGGGCGGGGGATGTCGCGGCTCGGGTGGTGCCGCCGCACAAGCTCGGCTTCCGCGGAGAAGGGGCTTGTCAGCCTCCGCTCCGGGAAGAGCGAACAATAAGGGCAGGGCAGTCGTCCACGATCGTTATTTCCCCGGGTCTAATAAAGTGAGGCTCGCTGCTTTCTCTTCCCCTGAATAACGGTTTGCAAAATGGGGCAAAATGGGCAGAATCGCAGGGCTGTGTGGCCGTTATTGCACCCCCGTCGACATGACGTTAGTTTTTCATTTGCCAAATTGCTGGGTAGTTGCAAAGCCTGCCCTCGGCCCGGAGCACCGAGGGATGGGAGGGTCGAGCGCGGCGTTTTGACAGGAGGAAGTGCGGAGGGGCGGAGGGCGGGGAGGGCGTGATCGGGGCTGCCTGGTGTGTGTGTGCGCGCGGGTGTGCGCGCGTGTGCCTTTACACGCGCCGCGAGCCCGGTGTGGCACGGTGCGAGACAAGAATGGCAGGTAGCCGCCGGAAACACCTCGCCCCAGTCCCCTTTCTTCGGGCGAGGTTCCTCATCCTGGCAAAGCGCGAACAATGGGGAGCAGGCAGGAAGACAGTAGGGATGCTGCGGCCGGTGGCTGGGCTGCGCCGCCGCCCAGAGGACCTCGGCAGCCGGGAGGGAGATGCATTTCATTTTGGCCATTTCCTTCTCGGCCTCCCTGGAAGATTAGTATGTGCGTGCCCACTCTCCCCTCCAGCTGCTCCCCGCCCCCACCCGGGGATTTGCGATTTGCGCTGGTGGATAAGAGGAGAACAGAGGCAGGGGCCACGGAGAGCTGGGTGGGTTGGGCGGACATTCTGGGTGAGGGGCGTGTGCTGGGAACCCGAGGAGAGCTGGGCGGACGGGCTTGTGTCCCGGTCGCCGCTGCCAGGTGCTGCTGTGCCTGCCCTGGACAGCCGAGCCTGAGGGGGGAGCGCACCGGGCGGGCCGGGGAGCACCCAGAGTACCCCCTCCGCGGGCGGCACCAGAGCAGCCCTCGGCCGCCACCTCCAGCCAACTCGAGTCCCTCCCATGGCGACCAATCAGAGCCAGGCTGGCTGGGCGGGAAGCCGCGAGAGGCTTTTATTGCGGCGCGGGTGGCGGCCCGGGGCTGCCAGGAGAGTCTCCCGGTGTTCATCCTAACGGTCTCGCTACACTCGCCGGGAGAAACCCCACCCCGGGCCGGGCCCCTGCCTGCCCCGCAGTTTCCGAGGAAATAAAATGGAGACTGGGTGGTCACCGAGTGCTCTTGCAGTCTGACCCACCAGTGCTTGCCCACTCTCTCCTCTTCCACGCCGCCCGGGAGCATCCCACCGCCCCTGCCCGCACA
Organism: Perodicticus potto; assembly: GCA_963574655.1. Taxonomy (NCBI): domain Eukaryota; kingdom Metazoa; phylum Chordata; class Mammalia; order Primates; family Lorisidae; genus Perodicticus; species Perodicticus potto. The sequence continues at coordinate 78,807 of CAUYRH010047354.1, forward strand.
CACCCTCGCGCAGCGGGGCCGGGGCCGGAGCGCGTCGCCAGGGAGGGCGCCGGGGCGGGGCTCAGCGACGCGCGTGCGCTGACTGGCCGGCCGCGGGCCGGGGGCGCTGCGAGGGCGGGGCCTCGGCCGGGCGCGGATCCCGGGACCCAGCCTCGACCGCCTGGCGCTGGGTCTTGGCCGCCACCTGGCCAGGGCCGCCCTGGCCGTGCCCTTTTCCGTCGTGCCCGTGAGTCTCCGTGGAGGTGCTTGTTGGCGCTCGGGCGCGTGTGCGCTTGGGACCTCCTGCCCTCTGAGTGGGAGAGTGACAAGGGACACCGGATCTTTGGTGAGCCTTTGAGAGGGACCGCCCGGCTGTCCCTTCATGATGGTGATGGGTGTGACCCTTAGTGTTTGCAGCCCTTGGGATTTGCAGGGAGTACCCTCCAGGGAACCCCACAATAAGATGTGCGTGGGTGCCCAGGCGAGGGTGGCGTTCTGAACAGTGTTCCCTGGAAGCGTCCTCTTTCCAGGCCCCAGGATCTGAGGAGCGGAAGAAAGCACAACACGAAACACACACAGGGTACTTAACAAAAGAAGGAAGTTGAACGATTTTCCAAAGGAAATAATTTTTTGTTAAAGTACTGTTTCTACCATACTTAAATAAAATTGACGAAATCAAGTCCAAGGGTCAGAAAGAAAATAAAAACAATATAACGCACATAAATATGCACAAATAAGCATGTAAATTTATGTGTGTGTATGTGAATATATATATAATATATATGCTTCAAATCTAACATCTCCAGGAGTAATGATAATTCAGGCTCTGTGCTCCACTCTGTGAGTACAAAAAATCAGACATAAAGCACACTAACCTTAATATATATGTAGTATATCAAAGGAGTCAGGTTGACCTCTGCTCTCGCCTTTTGGTGTCTTCTGATCCCTAGGAATTGCATAGTAAATTTGAGCCTATTCTAGAAGCAATCATGGGTGTTGTGTGGAAAAATTATTTTCTTGAATGGTTAAGTTACATGTTTACTTGATAATTTTACAATCTTTTTTTTTTTTGCAGTTTTTGGCCGGGGCTGGGTTTGAACCCGCCACCTCCGGCATATGGGGCCTGGGCACTATTCTGTTGAGCCACAGGCACTGCCCCATTAATTTTCCAATCTTCTGCCAATTTAACTTGAAAGAGTCAAGGAATACATAGGACTAACAAGATAGCACCAGATAAAGAACAAAGGGCACTTTTGCAAGCTTCCCAAAGCTGACATACAAGCAGAGTCTATATGATATCCCTCACTAAACAAATTAAGATGGGTTTCAGCAAAGTTTGCTGGGAGCACGATTATGGTGAGCTGTATCTCTTTGTTGATTTTCATGTTGAGATTAGGTTGTGTCTTCTTGGACAAAATTTAACCAAATGTTATAAAGCCATATTTAAGAATGTGGAAAACCTTTCATAAGTCTAAGCCCCACAAAGATTATTTGTTCATTAAATATTAATGTGATTTAAAATGTTAAAAATAACTGAGAATTTATTTGCAATTCAAGAGTTAAAAACAAAAGAGAATATAATCTGGACATTGTGCAAGTGTGGTTGTTGTTTAAGTTGTTGAGCAACTATTCCCATTATAAAGGTCCTAAAAATCTACCAACCTGGTTAAATTTTCATGAGTCTTACATTACTTTAAAAAAATTAATTCTTGGCTCGGCGCCTGTGGCTCAACGGGCTAAGGTGCCAGCCATGTACACCTGAGCTCACGGGTTCGAATGCAGCCCTGGCCTGCCAAACAACAATGATGGCTGCAACCAAAAAATGGCGGGGCGTTGTGGCAGGCGCCTGTAGTCCCAGCTACTTGGGAGGCGGAGGCAGGAGACTCACTTGAGCCCAGGAATTGGAGGTTGCTGTGAGCTGTGATGTCACAGC